>JBBPBX010022093.1:0-38987 GCA_038048925.1 Garcialebias charrua
CATTGTCATCCCAATTATTGTTGTACAGGGGTGATCTGATGCCAGTTTTTTTTTTTTAAACCAAGTATGAGTACAAGTTTGAGTATGAGTACAAGTACTTCAGTTTGTGTACTCACTGATCCAGAGTACCTATACCAGGTACTTACTGAGTTAGAACATAAACATTACACAATTACTTAAAAATACATTTCATTTATTTAGAACAAGGTGGCTCTCCTTACTTTGAGTCCGACAGTTTGGGAGTGAGTTAAGGTGGAGTGTTTAAAATTTCCAAATATTGTACGTTCGACATAAACCACTTCAGATACACTCCGAGCTAAAAGCCCCTCGTTAACAGTCAGCTGGAGGGTGTGAGCGACACACGGGAGGCTGGGGAGGCCAACGTCACTCGGCGCCTTTATTTGTCTCTGAGCACAACATTAACAGAACTTTTGGGAATATTCCACGTCTGAAGCACTTCATCAAATGCACCTGCGATGGCACTGCTAGTGTGTGAACCCTGGAGCTGCTTTGCCTGTAGTACTACTACTACTACTACTACTACTACTACTACTACTACTACTACTACTACTACTAATACTAATACTACTACTACTGCTACTACTAATACTAATACTACTACTAATACTACTAATACTACTAATACTAATACTACTAATACTAATACTAATACTAATAAATTCAATTTATACCGCACTTTTCATACTAATGATAGATAATGGACGTACACTGTTTGTCCAAACATCCAGAGTCAAACTGAACCCAGAAACATCCGACAACAGGTTGCTGATGAGTCTTTTTACAGTCAAACATCTTTGGCAAAGTTTTTTTCAACAATATGGTGGTGGCTGGCAAAATCATACTGAGGCTCAGATACCTCGAGAAGACAACAAAATCCACTATCATCCACCACTGAAAACAGCTGATCATCAAGAGCAATGTATTGAGTAAGAGCTTCAGCATGATAACCTTTTTCATTCCACCACATGTGGTACATGTGGTGGAATGAAAAAGGTTATCATAAAGAGCCTTGTACCCTTGTGCATTGTGCTTTCTGTGCATGTGACAACGATTGAGTAATTGATGGGCTGATGTAGTTTGTGCCTTGTAACACAAGTTGTGTGAAGTTTTGTTAGCCCAAGCTAAGTGTTTTTTAACAGAGTTAAAAGAGATAAGTTAATGTGTATTAAACTGAGGCCTTTTTCAGGCCTGGATATGTAGAGAACATGTTGGACACCTCTTTCATCTGTGACTGCATCCAGTGACCCCAAGTGCTTTTCTGCTATGAGGTTTAACGCTTTGCCTCAAGGCTGTCTGCATGTCTAGAGTCTTACAGTAATTCATTTGGAAGCTCGCTTATGAAATACCTTGCAGCGAAGGAAGAAAGTTGAAACCAACAGTTTGATTGCTTTAATATTGTCCTGTCAGTCCTTTTCTACAACTTGCGGTTTGAGACCACATCCTGTCATAGAAATCATCCTGTCTCCTTCTGAATCCTCTGCATGTCTGTGTGTACTTTACAGGATACAGCATTCACCACGTATGACAAACAGATTTATTCTGGACACATAAAAGTGTCTGTCAGCTGAGTGACAAAGAAAAACTAAGCTGCATTTCTAACATCCTTCTACCCAGTGGTGCAGTATGTGATACACAGACAGTTATACAGAGTATACCCACTAGAAAAGCTTAAGAATTTCAGTATACTCACTTAAAAGTGCCCAATGATACATGACATATCATTAGACATGTGATATTGATACGGTAAACAGCAGTTAAATGCTTCCGTAATAATCTATCTGTATGCAGAGCTTGTTTATTATATTCGCTTATCCAGCGCATTATTGAATAAGTAATACTTGTGTACCTACGGTACTTAAAACTTGAACGGTTTGCTTCGATACCATTATAAATTCTATAACATGTTTTTAATACAAAGCCAACTGTTGTGCAAAGTTTGTTGTTCATATATTCAAATACTTTATAAGCATCAGATACATTTGGAAATGTTCAATATGCTTAAAAATAAATTGACTATTACATTGTACTAACCAGTGTACTTTGGTCTCTAAGCACTGTAAACAGACTGACCATGGTAAAGTTAGTTTTATGTTGGATGTTGGACATTCACGCTCCGTGGCTTCAGTAGTGTCCAACGTCCAGCATAAAACTATCATTACCACAGTATACCCACTACAAAAATATAGACTACACCACTACTTCTTCCAATATACCCACTGTCATGTACAAACCATCTCAGTTTGACATTTTCTCACTTTATCTCCCAGTTGTTGAACATGTGCTGTACCTCTGATGATCTCATTCCTATTTGTACCCATCCTTGTCACTCCTAAGTAGAACCTCAACATTTCCAGTTCTGCCACTTCCAGTTCTGTCTCCTGTCATTTTGCCAATGCCACTTACTTCAGCCAACATAGCTGGTCTTGTTAATCTTATGTGGCAGCTGCAAAGCTAAAATATTGATGGTTATAAATTATAATTGTACTGCTTGTTATAAGTATTTGCCATAATAAATAAAAATAAGGCAAATCAGGACATAGATGATTAAGCTCTAAGAGCCACAATGCCATCAAAAGGTCAACTGGTTGGTATATATAATCATATACAGGTGGTCCCCGACTTACGAGCGAGTTCCGTACTTATGAGTTGCTCGTAAACCGAAAATTCGTAATTCGGGACTACTTTTTTTTTTATTTATACTGCACGAGCACGTACATGTGCGGTAATGAACAGTTACCAAGCATTTCAACTATCCTAACACTTTAAAAAATACTTTAAAATACAGTATTAATAAAAAATATAAAAAATTAATTTCTTATTTGAGCTGAGCTGTTTGCCTCCCTCCGCTGTGTTACGTCCGAGCTCCTAGGCTTCCTGTAGCACCATGCAGTCCAAACCCTTTACAGGAAGGACTGTTAGTATGCTATCTTCATACATTTGGAGCCAGAAAAAAGTTTTAATAAGTTTTAAAGGAGACCACAGATATGTTTTTAAAATTTTTATGGTATTTCTTTGGGGTTACCAGACACTGTTTATTCAATTTAATACACAAAATAATTCTTAGATAATCAATTATACCCTTTTTAATTCTGCCATTTTTAACTTTCGTTTTGAACGACCGGTTTATGATAATGAGATCTCGTGGCACGCCCTTCAAAGTTCTGCTTGCATTAACTCCGCCCTCCAAAGGCAGACGAGGAAGTCAACTCACGTTACTACCACACAGAGCCGAGCTGACTGAGCTGAACTGGACCACGACAGATCAGAGTGTACAAGTTGTCGTGTCATTTTTTATTCTTCCTCTGTAATGTCTCCTCTGACTCTCCCACCCTCTGCCTGTGCGCGCGAGCTGGATGGAGCAAAGCACACACACACACTCACAGCGGGGCTATCTTTTTATCTGTGTTTCTCCGAGGAGCCGTGCTGGCCCGACACACAAACACACACACACTCACACAAACATGCACACATCTGTTCCCATCTGAAAACTATCAATTTTAAATCTGCTTAGTGCTCCATTATCTGCGCCAGGAGTTTAAAAAAAAAAGGGGGGAAAAAAAAAAGATCATGGACAAGATGCGAACCCAGGTCTCCCGAGTGGCGTTCGAGCGCGCTAACCACTCAACCAAACTGGCAGTTGTACGAAAGTAGTCCTTCATCGTATAAGAAGTGTAATTCTTCTACGGTAATGTCGCCTGGACATTGCCATTAAAAATAAAATTAAGCCACGCATCTCTGCTCTCTGAGACTGGAAGAGTGTGTATCAACACATGTTGTGTAATGCAGCCAACAACGCAACATTTAACTTTAGGAGCCATTCTGCTGAGATGAACTATTCTTCTTCTTCTCCATTTGATTTATGGCGGATCGCAAACAACTGTTAGGTGCATACCGCCACCTAGTGTGCAGGCTGAGATGAACTCAGGAACCGCGTGGGTGGAGCATTACCAGGGGTTGCTAGGTGACGGGGGCGGGACAAAGGTTGGGATGGGTTGTGGCTGTGGGTTGTGGCTGCGGTTTGTGACGTAACAAACCGCAGGAAGTGCAATCGGCCCGTTTCTATCTAAGATAAATAAATATACTTATAGTAAATAAACCACTGGGTGCATTTTTTTGGCCTTAGGACTGTTTTTTTATGAAGTAAATACCCAAAGTTGAGTACAAAAACATTAAAAAGTGAATTTTGCATCTGTGGTCCCCTTTAATAACTTACCAAAAGCCGTCTGCTAGCGCCGCCATTAGCAGCACCTGTTAGCATTAGCTCCACCGAGTCCGCTGCGCAGTTACGGGCAGTCCAGTTTAGCTGCAGCTTCAAAAAGGCTGTCGGCTTTGTTATTCCAAGTTAGCTGGGTGTCCCCCGATATCTTCTGCTTCCAGTCCGACATCGAGGCGAGCTCCAGGAACCTCTGATCGCACAAAGCCGGCTGTCGAATCTGCAGCTCTGGTGCTGGGGTCCGGTTTAGCATGTTAGCCTTAGCTCATACCATGAGCTGCTGGTCTCGCGCGGTGCTGTGGGAGCGATCGCGGCTGCTGCTCCAGTCCTGAGACATTCACAGAGTTCAGGGAGTGTTTCCAGTTAATTTATCCGTATGAGGCATCCTCTTATAATAATAATAATAATAATAATGTCTATTCCTGTCATCTGCGTATGTTCCCATACAGACGAAATTCGTCTCTGCATTTAACCCAACCACCTACCAGGTGGTGCAGTGAGCAGCCCGAAAGCGCCCGGGGAGCTGGAGAAATAGGTGTGCACTCATAGACACCCCAAGCTGGGTAGTGGCCGGGGCGCGAACCCGCGACCTTCAGATCCGTAGTCAAAAGCCCTGCCACTAGACCATCTTGGCTCCTATGGGAGAAACAGTCCTCCAAACTGGCTGCCGAGTGCCGAGACTCTGGAACTAATGAATGTAAAATGGCGGAGGCGGTATTTCCGGTTCCTGGTTCTCGCTGGAAGTTGTTCAAAAAAGCATGAAATTATTAAAAATAATAATAATAATGATACTTTACCTATTTATAAAGCCATTTAAAACAACCACAGCTGCAACAAAGTGCTGTACACATGAAATTAAGAACATTTAAACACACAAAAAAAAACTTTTTTTTTTTAATTTCATATTTTTATTAATTATGATAATCTCGTAAAGTCGGACGCTCGTAGGTCAGGGCGCTCGTAAGTCGGGGACCACCTGTAATTGGCTTTAATTTCCATCAGTGGTCATTTAGCTTAGCTTTAGTTTAAGACCAAATATCTATTTTAACACTGAATAAACTGAGTCACATGACGGCAGATAGTTCTGACTAGGCTGTTCTCACATGAAATAATCAATGAAGAGTTTAATAAAACTTGATTCTCGATCATGTGACCTATATATATATATATATAATTATTTTTTTTTTTTTTTCAAAATTTGTTTGAATTTATTGAATTTGTTTGTACTTTGAGAGCTTGTGCATCACACTAATGGAGATTTAACTTATCAATGTGATAGATTTGGAGGAATGCTCTACTAATCCTCAGTTAAAAAGTCAGAGATCTCCACATGGAGACAGGGTTGTTCAGTTAAATAAACTTTTTAGCCCTTACTGTCAAATGAAAAATGTATATTTAGTATGTTCCTGCTTGAATCCACGCTGGAATGAAATGTCAGTTCACAGCACAACTTCACTCTCATCAAATAGTCAACATTGTATGGACAGTGTCCTTATAATAATTAAATGTGTACACCACTAAACCAGTGACTCTTGCTAAGTCTAATAGATCCAGTTAGTCAGGAGGTGGTCAAGTTTATTTATAAAGCAGTAAAAAAAATATGCCAACCCCAGGTTTTGTATTTTTAAAAGGTGCTCCTTTTGAACTTCTTTAAAAAAAATCAAAGGGCTCCACAAGGGACTTCTCACTGAATAAAACTGTTTTCTTTTGCTGCCTGAAGCAGACTGTATCTTGGATATGTTTCTGTTTTTGCATACCAATGAGGTTTACATTGACCAGGGAGGTCCCACGCAGGGGCAGATGAAGCAGACCGTTGGACGGTTGATTTGCTGATTTATCTCAGACACTGATCTGCTCGATTTCTCTCTCCATTATTCTGTCTCCAGAAATGCTTTGTATTTAAAGAGGTTGCCACCAAGTGGACAATGAGGTGTGAACCCACTGTTTCACTTCAAACCTAAGTAAGACTGTGGCCTTGACATCTTCAACAGTGTTCTGAACCTACCAGGTGATGTTACTACTAGTAAGAGGAAAGCATGTGTCTAAACAGACAATGGCCAACATGCTTGACATGGTAAGATTTCTGAACACAATTCTTGATCAATCCAAAGCATGTGTCAGTTCCATCATTTCAGTGTCTTTATTCCAGCAAGACTAGCCTAACAGCCAGCAGCTCTCCACTGCAATCACTGGAGTTGCTGTTGGTGACAGGTGTCTTGAGAGAAAAAAAGGACATACAGGCAGATGCTGTTTATTGATGATGGAGATATTTGTGACATAACCCCACCTTTTCTGGTGTAAGAAAAGTACCAAAACACAGTACAACATTGTGTGTGGTTGATAGCGGGAACAAGATTTTTTTAAAATTGCTTGTTCTACAAAGGCTTGGCTACACTTGGATATTATAAATGTATATTTTTGTCATCATTATGGAAACTAAATGTTTTCGTTATTCTAATATTTGTAAATTCTGAATACAAGCAGCTGAAATGAGCTTCCTCTACATGGTGGCTGGACAAAAGGAGCTCAGTTTGGAGCTGATGCTCCTCAAAAGAAGTCAGCTGAGGTGGTTCAGACATCTGTTTAAGATGCCTGAGAAGAGAAGGATGTTTGAGTTTCCCTCCAGCACTTGTTACAATTACAACTTGACCTGGAATTAACTTAATGATTAATTGTTTGACCACAAATGCTGTAATACCCATACCAGTTTCCTCACAGTTATTGATCATTTTTAGCACACACTCACAGTTCCATGATGACAGGATCAGTCTGAAACAAGACGTCTGTAGAAAACTTCTTAAAAAACTGCTCTTGCTTTTGTGGCTTCTAGGGCACACAGTGATAATGAGTTTATTAAAAACATGCTGCTACATCATTGTTTCTGAAAAGCTGCATATTATTTGGGGATCATTGAGGACTCATGCTTGATTAAAAAGCAAAATTCTATATTTTGGTCACACAAAATTTGTCACTGTGCCTTTTTGAACTACAATCAGTCAAACATACATGTTTTTGTAGCCTGGTTGTAACCAGACCCTGTCCTTCACTTCGCTTCGTACTAGGGTCTGGACTTTTCCCATAGAGAAACGTTTCTTGCTGGAGGCGTGGCCTCTGCTTAGGAACAAAACCATTGGATATTTTGAACAGGGAAAGCATTCTGCTCCCTCCCCTCAGAGCCACCCCCCGTGCACTGGTGAACTTGACAACTGCTCCGCCCCCTGCTCCAGGAGTCCTGCAGCTTTTCTCTCGCTGCACAAACTCAGTGTTTATATGTTATAAAACGTTTTAATACAATAAAATCAAACCATGGATCGCTGGTCCAGCTCACCAAAAGACCAGAAAATCTGCAGGGACTCGGTCAGCAACTAAAACCCGAGTTTAATTCTCGTGACAACCTGAGGCATTTCCGTGTTCATTTTACTCAGCAGGAGGGTGGAGGAGAAGGAGGACGAGGGAGCGATTACTTAACTTTTGGGGGAAAAAAACAAAAGAAAACTCCAGATAAGGGATTAAGCATGGGAAATTAATAAATTTGTGTCACATATAAAACAGTTCTGCATCGCTTTGAATGATGCCGTGCTGGTGAACTTGACAGCTGCTCCGCCTCTTGCAGCTCTCGCTGCGCAAATTCTGTGTTTATATAAAACGTTCAATAAAATCAAACCATGGATCGCTGGTCCAGCTCACCAAAACACCAGAAAATCTGATGGGACTCGGTCAGCAACTAAAACCCGAGTTTAATTCTCGTGACAACCTGAGGCATTTCCGTGTTCATTTTACTCAGCAGGAAGGTGGAGGAGAAGGAGGACGAGGGAGCGATTACTTAACTTTTGGGGGAAAAAAAACAAAAGAAAACTCCAGATAAGGGATTAAGAAGGGGAAATTAATAAATTTGTGTCACATATAAACCAGTTCTGCATCGCTTTGAATGAGAACATGCGCTGCTCGCTGACTGAGCGCTGGCAGAGCCCTTTTATAGGACGCTGCGCGCTGGGACTGGTGGGGGCGTGGGTTAGGGTCCAAAACTCCGCCCCTTCTGTTCTCTGATTGGTCCGAACAAAAATCTACCGGAGAAATCCTAGTGGGTGGGTAAAGTCCCAGACTGTGCAGTGAAGGGAAATGAGAATTGAGCGGAGCTGTGCAGGAAGGCGAGGGCCAGGCTAATGTTTTTGGTCTGTGGGAAGAAACTGGTGTAAGATGTGATTAGTATATCTACGGTCAGTTTTACTGAGCCGTACTGTACACTAAAATGGTGTTTACCTGTCAACCTTAGCATCAATTATATCACGAGTTCTCTTCTTTTTCACGGATTTAAACAATAAATTCTGTGACCAGCTGATTGGATATGAGTAACAATGAAGCGTTAATTATAGTCTGCATACTAGGAGTACTGCCATTTATTAACAGAATCATAAATTACATCATACATGTGTACAACTGATTGATCAATCAAATTCCTATAATTTACTCATCAGCAGATTTAAAATTAGGGACAACAGAAACAAGTAAATAAGATGACGTATTACTTATATCTGAAGGTTCTTTGGCTTAAAATTCTGGCGAAGATAAGCTAAATGTTTAGGAGGAGGAAGAAAATTGAAGGGAAGATGGAGAGGTGTATTATCTTGAAGTATTTACGACCAGATATGGCACACTCTTTGAGGGGCGTCCGCTGGACTTCAGGTCCGCTAGTGAACATAGACTTTTTTACCGTTGCGCAGATTCTCTGTCCAAAGCTCTGGTAAAGTAGGGCCAACCTTAAACGTGCACAGATCGTCCATCCGGTTACGTTTTGCACGCAACGTGTTCGCTTTACAGCGTCTCCTGAGGTCCGCTTTGACCGACTCAAGGTAGTGGCTCTGGTTCCGGTTGGTTTTCAAGATAAAAGTATTCCTTGAGAGGAGAATTCGAAAAATTTGAAAATCACATTAAGCATCTGTTTAAAACCTGCTTCTTCCATCTTCGAAACATCTCCAGACTTCGCCCATCCCTAACTTTTTCTGATGCTGAGAAACTCGTCCATGCTTTTGTCTCCTCCAGGCTCGACTACTGCAACTCCCTGTTTATTGGAATCCCTGGTAAAAACCTTCAGAAGCTTCAATATATTCAAAACAGTGCAGCAAGGATTTGTTGAGAGTTCGTAAATTTGAACATATTACACCCATTCTCCATAACCTCCATTGGCTTCCTGTCACCTACAGAATTCAGTACAAAACTGCTCTCATTACACACCAATGCTTACACGGAACTTCACCTGACTATCTAAAGGACATTCTTGTTCCATATTCATCCACCCGGTCTCTACGATCACAGAACAGTAATCTACTTCACATTCCACGAACCAAATTAAGGACCATGGGAGACCGGGCATTCTGTGTGGCTGCCCCCCGCCTATGGAACTCTCTCCCTGACTACCTGGGAGCCCCACAATCACTGGTTGACTTTAAAAACAGATTGAAGACCTTTCTTTTTAAGCAAGCTTACTCTGCCTCCTCATGATTTTATCTTTGATCTTAGTTGATATTATTATTGATTTTACTTGTATTATCACTTGTTTTATTTTTTATTTTGTTGCACTTTGTAGCACTTTGAGATTTTTGTTAATGAAAAGTGCGTTATAAATTAAATTCATTATTATTATTATTATATTATTATTATTATTAATTCATTCAAGTTGGAGCTATAAGCTCGAAGTGGACTAATAACTAGCATGTTATTAGCCCTTACTGAAGAACGATGATCTTTAACACTTGACCCAACGTCCGACAGCTAAAAGAGAAAGTCATAACTTCTCAAACTTCCTCCAGCACTAGAAGTTCCAGGAAGCTTAGAACTTTTAAAAGAATCTGACGTCAGAGTTTTTCTCCTTCCCGATTGGTCAGTTCAACCAGTGGGTAGGGATTAGTCAAGTCAAAGAGTTCATTTAAAATCAGAACGAGTGAAGGATTGTTTTAAGAACAGAGAAGCAGATTGTTTAAGAGAAAGACAGAATTGAGATGCCAGAGAAATGAATATCTGATTAAACTGTTTTTCTCATTTCTAAACCAAACTGAAAGTTCAGTCTGACATATACTTTGAACTTTGCCATAGTTCTTTGACTGAGACATATTGAAAAAATATACCAGGATAGTAATGATCATTCACATATTAAGAAATATACCAGCATATTAAAGAGTGACAACTCATGCAAATAACAAATGATCATAAAATGACGAAAGTTATTCTGTTGATTATATCTGATTATATCTGAATTAGAACAAAGTAAACGAATAAGAGAGTCTCTTGTGATAAAATCAGTGTTCTGTGTTTCACTGAGAGATTCAGCGAAAAGTGTTTTGATTTGATTTGATTTGATGTTTATTCATTCATTTTAAAAGAACAATACAAGACAGTTTCATCAGATACAAGATTACAAGTAGGATAAAATGAAGGGAGCAGAAAGAAGATGAAATCTTATTATATCTGCCCCTATTTCACAGTTTGTTCAACCAATGATAACTTTCAAGCAACATCACAGAATGAATAGTTCTACCTATTTTCCTAACTGTAATACATCACAGAATGAATAGTTCTACCTATTTTCCTAACTGTAATACACAAACTACATCACAAAATGAATAATTCTACTTAATTTTCCTGACTGTAAAACATAAACTAGATCACAAAATGAATAATTCTACTTAATATTTCTAACTGTAAAACACAAACTACATCACCCATAATTCTAATTAATTTTCTAATTCTAATTTTTTTATATTTTTATTTTTTTTTTTTTATAATTTTATTTAATTTTCCTATTTTTTTTTTTTATTAATTTTCCTAACTGTAATACACAAACTAGATCATAAAATGAATAATTCTACTTAATTCTACTTAATTTTTCTAATTGAAATACACAAACTAAAAGATGGCACAACATCAAGATGTTCACAAAATGAATAATTCTACTTAATTTTCCTAATTGTAATACACAAATTCATCACAAAAATGAATAATTCTACTTAATTTTTCTAACTGTAATACACAAACTGCTTTATAAAATGAATAACTCTACTTAATTTTTCTAACTGTAATTCACAAACGTACCGTACATCATAAGTACAACATAATTGTAATACACAAACACGCATTACATCATATATAGTTTTTGAGCAAGTCCTTTTTGACCTTTTTCTTAAATGTATACATTGATTTTTCATTTTTAACATCACTCTCCAGAGCATTCCACAATCGAATTCCCTGAATTGAGGTAGACCGTCCTTTTAAGCTGGTTCTGAATTGTGGTTTGATGAATATCTCTGTCCCTTTGAGATTGTAATAACTTTGTCTTTTTATAAAATTTCTTTGGATATTTAAAGGTAATGTGTTATTATGAGCCCTATACATAATTGATAAAATACTATATTCTACCAATTCCTGGAATTTCAATAAGTTTAGTTGAATAAACAAGGTGTTTGAAGGGTGAGTGAAATGTTTTCTGGTGATTACTCTTACAGCTCTCTTTTGTAAAATAAAAACAGGCTTTGTAATAGTTTTGCATGCTTTTCCCCAAACCTCAATACAATAGATTAAATGTGGAGCAATGATTGTGTTATACAACATATGTAAAGCTTTATCAATTAAAAAATCCCTGACTTTATATAGTACTGCAATTGCTCTAGCTAGTTTTTTTTAATAGAATTTACATGATGTTTCCATGTCAGTTTGTCATCAATGATAACACCCAGAAACTTCACTTCACTCACTTTACAGATCACAACATCTTCAATTTCAAATGGATCGTCATCAACAATTCCCTTTTTGTTACTGAAAATCATGTAGTTAGTTTTATCTAAATTCAAAGATAATTTGTTTAATTTAAACCAAGTTTGTATTTTTATAAATTCTGTTTTCATCATATCCAAAATCTGTTTTATGTCATTACCCGAACTGAAAAAAGTGGTGTCATCGGCAAAAAGAACACATTTAAGTAGTGCTGACACATTTACCAAGTCATTCACATATAAAATAAACAACTTTGGTCCAAGCACAGAACCCTGAGGAACTCCACAAGTGATATCACGGAGGTCAGATCTAACATCATTTATTTGCACAAACTGTTTCCTGTCCTTCAAATAGCTAGATACCCACTGTAATGCTGGTCCTCTAATACCATATTTATTTAGTTTTTCAAGGAGAATGGTGTGGTCAATGGTATCAAATGCTTTTTTTAGATCAACAAAAACACTAACACAGTACTGTTTATGATCGACAGCATTAGTTATTTGTTCCATTAAATCCATGAGAGCCATTGACGTAGAGTTTTTTTCTCTAAACCCATATTGACTGCTACTTAAAATGTTTTGTTTATCAATAAATTGATCCAATCTGGACACAAATAGTTTTTCTAGAATCTTTGAGAACTGTGGTAATAAGGATATTGGCCTATAATTATTGAATACACATTTATCACCATTTTTAAAAAGAGGAATTACCTTTGCTACTTTCATGTTATCTGGAAATATTCCTGTTGAAAAAGATAAATTGCATATAAATGTAAACGGTTCAATAACATAACTTATTAATACAGTTTTAATACAGTTTCCAGAAAGACGAAGGTGTATCATTACACTGGAGTACCTGCAGAAAACCCACGCAACACAGGGAGAACATGCAAACTCCACCCAGAAAGGCCCCCAGCTGGGATTTAAACCGGGGCGGCCAGCTTGCTGAGAGGCAGCAGCTCTACCAACTGCACCACCGTGCTGCCCTACATATTTGGTGCAAACGTGAACGATCTTTGATGCCATTTAAATGTTTTAGACAGTGGAACAACTGTCAAAGTGAGGAGTGGAACAACTGTCAAAGTGAGGAGTGAAAGTCAGATTTTAAGTACCTTGTAACTACAGCTTCATTTTCTGCAATTAAATTAGCTCAAAGATGACATGACTGAAGTTTTTTTAAACCTCAGACAATGAAAAAGTGACTGTAACAAAACAGAAATTGCCCTCTTCATATAGTTACATTGATCAGAGACACAGAACAAGATGTTGACATAATTTAGTTCTAATTGGGCAAAAATTGAAATCTTTTAAAAATCAACCTATTTCAGAAGACACTAATCATACAACGTGTCTGTCCTTTCAAGTTAAGAGCCTAATTAGTTTGAGAAATCTGGAATTGCATGGGTGTGACCTTTATCACTTGTTTCACACTCTTTTCAGTGATTTGTGTTCATTTTGTCAGTTGAACTTTATGTGGCTGTTCACTTGGAGCACACCGCACAGCAAGGATTAAGGTTATGAGGTGAAGAATGGTCACTGTGGGTGTTTTTAGTGGGTACAGGTCAGCAATTAGAGGCTGCTTTCAGGTCATCAGGTTGTTTTCCTTGCACTCCAGTTTCTCTCCACACTTTTACAAGAAGGGCCAGACATGGCAGCTTGAGGCTTTGTGGCCTTGTGTTGTTTATTGTTTTCATTTAATCAGCAGTAGTCAATCACGAACATACAAAACTGACAGTATCAATGCAAACAGTTAAAAGTTTGTCAGTTGTCAATCCAGTCCTTAATTTATTTTTGAAGTAGTTTTACAGGGAAAACTCATGGCTATGTGACAAAGTTGTTTAATGTACATCCTTTTCACATTGCACAACCTGATCCATCTTGGTCTCCCTCCAGCCACCTGTTCATAAATCTTTGACTTTCTCACATCCACAAACAGAGAATTAAACTTGGCCCTGACTTATCCCCTTTCATCAAACTCAACATGAATTGTCCCACAAGGCCGTGTGTTGAGCCCACTGCTGTATTCCCAGTACTGTACACTAACA
Organism: Garcialebias charrua; assembly: GCA_038048925.1. NCBI lineage: Eukaryota > Metazoa > Chordata > Actinopteri > Cyprinodontiformes > Rivulidae > Garcialebias > Garcialebias charrua. Next base: position 14,043 of record JBBPBX010022093.1, read on the forward strand.
ACTGTGCAACAATTCATCCCTCAAATGGCATTAAGTTTGCAGATGACACTACTACAGTGGGACTCATTACTGCAGAGACGAGTCTGCTTACAAGGATGAGATCCAGCAACTGGCAGAGGGGTGCTCAAGGAATAATCCTTTTCTGAACACAACCAAAACACTAAATTATCATGGGCTTGAGGAAGAAGCAGTGCACCTATACATACTGGTATATGGGGTCTGTAGTGGGAGGGTGGACACCTTTAAATTCCTGTATAGTGTAATTTCTAAGGACCTCACCTGGGCAGTTAACACATGTGGCATAGTGCAAAAGGCACCGCAGCGTTTTTACGTCATGAGAATATTCTCGGGGGACAAAAAACCTGAAGAGCACCTGCAACTGTGTGGAGAGCATCCTGTGCTCCAGCATCAACGTGTGGCATGGAGGCTGCACAGCTGCAGAAAGAAAAGCTCTGCAGAGAGTGGTGAAGGCTGCACAGAAGTCTGTTGGAGGCAGTCTCCCCACCATCACAGACATTTACACCTCCAGATGCAGGAAAAGAGCCACCTGCATCATGAAAGACCCCACTCATCCAGCACACACACTCTTTGCCCCACTCCCCTCAGGACGGAGGCTGAGAAGCATCAAATGTAGAACCACTAGACTGAGGAACAGCTTCTACCCTGAGGCTGTTAGACTCATGAATAAATAAATAATAAGAATAATCACTGCAAAATATCACATCATGCTGATGCTGATCTGTTTTCTTGTTGCTGTGTTCATCTGTGACCATCTGCTCATACTGACTCATGTTCGTGCTGCTGTTTATAATGATGTTTTTCTATTACATTAGTGCTTAGTGTATTTCTAGTTGATGTTCCTCCATAGTCAGATCCTAGATGTTATTAATGTTTTTCCTCTCACTTTTTGATGTAGGATGCAACTGGGACCCTGTGTACATAATCTCGTTTTCATCACATGTACCCAGTGCTGGGCAGCGCTAATCCAAAAATTAGTCCCACAATTTCTAAAACGCTTATTAATTTTTTTAGGTCCACAATTTCAAAAGCACAAATGTCTTATGAAAATTAGGGGAAGCTAATCTAATCCGCTATTTATATTCGACAATTGGTAGCCGGCAGCGTTATGCAATATTTGCACTACACTGCCAACTGAAAAGTAACAAAAATGATCCTAAAAGGATGAAATTACAAAAATCAAAGGATTTATTTAATACTTTACGTACATATATTCTATTCGGCCACGAAATTAACAAAAAATAGAATGATCTTTTAATCCCTAAAACCACTTTTAAATCTCAAATACACGGGTGTGTCGCCACCGCATTTATACATAAAAGTAACCCAAATACATAAAACTAACGACTCACCGTCGAATGGTCGACACAAAACACACAATAAAATCCTCCGGCCGCGTTAATTTGGCTTGAAACAGCGGGGTTCTCTGCGGATTTATCCAAGTACCCAGCACAAACAGCTAGCCACAGAATTAGCCCCTGAGTTCACCTCTGACCCGGAAGATGTCAAGATGGAATAGTCCATTTTTAGTAGGGGGATAAAGAAATCGACCGTTTTTTTATTGCGTATTTAATGATCGTTTTCATCGTAACTATAATTATTTTTATGTTAAATGTACATTAACAAGCAGGATCAATGTTAGGGATGTAGGTGACTGGCCGGGGCGCGGCGGGGCCGGGGCCCCATGCTGATTGGGATCCCCAGGCAACGGCATCATTTACCTACATGGTAGATCCGAGTCTGTTCTCCGCTCTGCTCCCTCCCCCTCCAACCCTCCCTCCTCTCTGCTCTTTACGGTGGGGAAAAAGGTAAAACAAGCAGCTACGGAGCCAGCATAAGAGCTTGTAAATAAGTTTATTGGTTTTTACTGATAGATAATTAGTTATTAGCGGTACTGCATTTTAAATAAAAATAGCACAAATCCGCTTATGAATTATAAAAGTTAGTCAAACCACAAAAACGCTGACAAAAAGTTTAGGTCCACTGTAAGCGGATTAGCGCTTTAGCGCTCTCTGGCGTCCATATGCCCACCACTGCATGTACCACATGCGGTGCAAATGACAATAAAGACTCTCTGACTCTGACTCAACTGCTGATCTTTTTATTGAGCTGCCATTGAGAGCAGTCTCACTCATGGAATCTCAGTGAAGTACACTGGGTTCTCTGCTTCAAATAAAAAACTCTTACAGCTTGTCATCAAGACCACAAAATATATTATTTGTTGCTCCCTGCCCTCCCTGAATGACATCACCAGTTTACGCTTCTGAGAAGCTTGCAGTCACAAGCATCACAATGGACTCCACTCACCTGCACGCCTTTTATTTGAGTGGTTGCCATCTGACAGAAGATATGGATCCAAGAATACACAAAATCCTGTTTCAGAAATGGTTTTCCCCACATAAATTTGTAGTATTAAAAAAATTAACTAGTCCAACAGTGCACTGACTTGCTCTTGGCCTAACAGCTTTTCCCATGCTCCTTGAGATTTATCCGTTTGCATTTTACAATGTTTTTGTTTATTTATTTAAATCAAGCAAGAATTATTTACATAAATCTAATAGAAAATATAGCCAACCATAAGGTGTCTTGGGATCAAATAGCTTTAACAACATCAATACAATAATTAAAAAAACAAAGCAATGGTATAACTAAATAACTTGATGACGAGGAGTGCCTCAAAAAGTGTGAAACAATTGTCATCACATACAAATGAATTCCAATGTTTTTCTTTTCAAATTTAAACTTTGTAAAGCATAATTAATACAGATCATGATTAAGTTATTTTTATTATGTTTGAGCCAAAAGTTTTCAGATCATCTACACCTTCAGTATTGCTGCTGGTAACGGGCAATTGTCCAAACTGTTTTATCTTTGGAAACTTTTTATGTAAAAAAGATTCCCATCTCTAATAGAGCTAATATTGGTAATAATAAATTTATAAATAATAAAAACGGCATGTATCCCCACATCACATCTTCCGATGAGTTCTTCCTTGGTTTAACTGCTGCCCTCCTACAGTTTTGTGGGTTCCCTTCAGGTCAGAAGGTTGGCAGCTGCTCTAAACATACAGAGTGGCAGAGGGCAGAACGAGGGGAGGAAAAAACTGAAAGGTGAAGCCAAAATGTTTTTGGTAACCTTCAAGTAGACAGAGATTAGGAACTACTGCCAGTTTACCTGTCTCATTTGATCCATCACTGAAGCTTTTTCCTGGCAAGCATTTTGTGGGGTCAACCTGTGTGTCCCCTCCACTGCTCCTGGTCTGTTGCAGCAGGCAGCAGCTCGGTCCTTTGTCTTTGGATGAACCAGCTTCTTTGCATCACCTACTATAACCTCTGCAGCTGCAGACACATTACAGCACATTGATCTATCCACGTTCTTTTCACCAAGCACTCAAATGAATTGTATGAATGTCTTACTACTTTTTACATCAATCAAGTAAAGAAAGCTTTAAATGCCAGATGTCACTCCTACTGACTTTTACAAGTATTTCAGAGAACTTAAAACAGTCTAGTCTGTTTTTAGAGAGTATTCAACTACACCTACCATATTTTCCAGTCTATAAGTCGCACCCTTTTGCCTAATTTGCATGCCCTGCTACTAATAGAGAGGTGAGACGTGTTTATGGATTTTCCCCTATGTTTTTAGACAAATATTTGGCTCAGATATGACCGTTTTTCATTTTGGCAAAAAATGGTGCAGTACCACTTTCGGCTGCTAGGGTATACCAGCCGTTCCCACCTCATGCAGCGGGTTCGGATGTTGTCAGTCCATACAATGGGCGTTATCAACTGTTATCATCCCCATTTGCGGCGAATAGGTCACAATCTATCTACTAGCATGTTTAACAGAACGTTATCAGCGTTATTATCGTTGTGAGTAGGCAGCGCGTTTCCGTAAACCCGGAAGTGTAACGTATTTGTTTTTTCAGCTTATGTAACCGTTTCCTGAACCTAACCTTAAACCTGACCCTAAGGACCAACCCTAAACCTACCCCCCTTACCCTTGTGCCTAAACCTAACCAAGACCCTAAACCTAACGCCAGAGGCTTGACTCGAAAGTTTAACATGTAGCTAAAGACGAAGCCTGTTGTCATCGCTTGTAACGGTGACAACATACCTTTAAACCTCCTAAAAGGTACAGGAGGGGCAATCTGACCGCAATGTATGGGGATGATAATACAGTAATTGATAAGGGCCATTTTATGGTTGATAACATCCAAAGCNGGGCGTTATCAACTGTTATCATCCCCATAAATAGTGGCGAAACTGTCCAATCTTCCTGCTAGCATGTTTAAAAGAACGTTATCAGCGTTGTTATCGCGTGTTTCCGTAAGCCCGGAAGTGTAGTGTTTTTGTTTTTTTCAGCTTATGTAACCGTTTTCCTAAACCTAACCTTAAACCTGACCCAGAGGACCAACCCTAAACCTAACCCCCTTACCCTTGTGCCTAAACCTAACCAAGACCCTAAACCTAACCCCAGAGGCTTTACTCGAAACTTTAACATGTAGCTAAAGACGGAGCCTGCTGTCATTGCTTGTAACAGTGACAACGTACCTTTAAACCTCCTATGAGGTACAGCAGGGGCAATCTGACCACTACGTATGGGGATGATAATAACTGATAACGGTCATTTAATGGTTGATAACATCCGAAGCGGGTGCCTGCCTGCCCTCTGTAAGCGGAAAGGTTCCGAAGGAAGACGAGCTTATTTTATAAACAACTATACACCCAAACAGTACACACACACACAGTAAAGTATGAGAAGGTTATGTAATAACCTAATGTCACCTCTACACATCCAACGTGGAGTTAATGTTTATTACATTCCTATCTTGTCTGAACCTATAATTAAGTTCTTTCTGTGTTGATGAGACCCAGTTTAGTACTCCATAGTCACACTGCTGGCTTGAACGTGGAATGGAAAATATTCAGATTTTTTTTTCTCTTTCTCTGAATCCAAACAAGGACCTGGCGAGAACAGACTTGACTCTCAGAACACGAGCTCGGCTGCCAGAAGACTTCATGTTGAATGTTGAAGCAAGCCCACATTTCTGAGAGATATAACTATAAATAAAAAGCAGGAGTGCTTCAGCAGGAAAGCCCTGTGCCTTTACAGGCACACACTGTACACACACTAATAATGGCAGAAGTTGTGTTACAGATGACATTTAACAATCTGTGCTGGTTTGAATGGCAATTTATTGTGTTACTCATGGCCCAAAAAAATCAGAGGGTCTGATTCAAGTAAGCAATGTGAACTTTACAGCTCAGCGATAAGTACAACTTGTTAAACAATACAGCAGTTAGGGCTCAGAGTTCAATCATTAATAAAGGACAGGTCAGAATTCACCTTGTGAGAACAGAAAAGACAAATGAACACACTCACAGCACTTCTTCTCGTTGGTCCTCAGGTCTGTCTTTTTGGCCTCGGCGGAGCTGTTTGAAGCACCTGCAGGTCCCTGCTCTCGTGCAGCCATAATGAGCCTGATCTGGGTCCTGCTGTCCTGGCACGGCTGGTCTGGAGATGTTGACCTCTGGTCACTGGGAGTGGTGCATGCCAAACACTGAGTAACAAAAGACAGCACAAAGAAAACAGCCATTAGGTTCAGTGTAAAAATATCAAATATATAAAATGTAAAGACTGGAAACATAAAGCAGAAAAAAAAGATCTGCTAATGAAAGAAATAAAATAAAATACGTGAGCACTTTTTTAAGATATAAAATAAAAGCCTATATAATTAGACATGTAGCTAGTTAGCTGATGTAATCAATTCATTTAAAAAAAAGGCAACTGTTTATTTTGTTTAGTTATTATTGTTTTGTTGTAGATTAGGTAAAAGTAAGCACATGTTACTCAATATGTCTAAAATGATTTACCGGTAATTAAAAATTATATTAAAAATTCACTTAGATTTAAAGCCTTTAAAACCTTAAGTAAAAGACAATAGGATTAACTATAATAAAAATAGCTACATGAAATCTAATCATGGAAATTGCAGATGTTTAACATGATAAAAAAACGTGCTTAGCAAATTTATGTTGATATTACTGAGAAAAAATGTTTGTTTGTTTGTTTGTTTTTTTGGGTCACATCCAAAAGATCTGGCTTCTCAGCTTTTTTATGAAGTTTATTGAATGATGCTAAGTGGATAATAGCTAAATAATAAAATAATAAAACGAAACACAAACAAATCACGAATATGTACATTAAATCTATTAATCAATAAATTTAAATGTTTATTTTTATCATTATCATGTAATATTAAAAGCCTTGATGGTTTTAAGCATGAAAAAGCAGAACTTCCTCAGTGACAGTCAATCTGTTACATACTGTACCTGAGTTCAAGCTGCTTACTGTAAACTAGACACGACCTGGAAACTTCTGCTTCTCTTAGAAGAGGCGACATTTTCAAGAAAATACGCGTTTCATAAAAGGCGTAATGAAGCAAAAGGAATCTTCAACACATACCAAGCAAAGTGTGGCTGTCAAGTATATCCTGGTTTTCTTCTTAGAACAGAGCTGAGTGATGCTATCAGTTGAAAGGCTGCTTGTGCCGTGACATCTCCTTCCTCCTCTGGAGGCTTTCAGCTCCTCCTCCTCCCACTCTACCGGAAGCTGTAAACGTAGTACATCCGGTTAGGTTTTTCAAAATATAACTATTGAAATGCATGAAGCTGTGTTGAATCTACACTTAGGGCCAGTTTACACGGCGCGTATTTTGAGTGTAACCGCTACTTTCTCTTTGCGACTTTGCTTATCGCCTACACGACGCTGCTGGCCCCCCTCGATGACACCGATACTTTCCTGATCCTGCTCTCAAGGTGGAACTTTTTCGCTGACCCCCCGCTGATAATGTAAACATCTCCCGTGGAGCTTTTGTGTCAACCACATGCGCGCAGCCCGCATGCGCGTGGACAGTCTGACATTTCACGTGTCACGTTGCAAAATATAACAGTTTAACAATAATAAACAGTATTTATGTTGGCGTGGGAGATGTAAATTTATCTGAACTACAGTATCTATCTGGACTCGTTACATTTTTTAAACAGTGCGTAACGTGCTGTGAAAATGAAGACACCAGGTTTATTATTTATTTATTTATTTATTCAGCACCAAAGTTTAAACACAAACACTGAGAATTAAACTGAACACACTATTAAAACACGTGAACCGAACTGTAACTACGTTAATGAACTGGACTCTTGCTGTGTTTTCATCTGGACCCATCAGAACCGCGCCGAACCGTCTGCCTGCTGGAGCGACAGCTTCTCCACCTGGCAGAAATAAATAAATAAATAAATAAAAACTCAGTTGTTGTGTGATCAAAGTAAACACAAGCAAACATTATATTAAGAACGTTGATTTACCTGCTGTAAGTCAGCTGCATCACGGAGTAAAGTCCGGTTCTGGTCCACAGTCCACTCAGCGGTTCTGGTCCACAGTCTCAGCGTCTAGTGTGCAGCTTGTTAGATGAAGCGGGTCCCACTGACTCAAATCTGTTGACTCTTGTCCAAATTCCAGCTTTAACTTGTTGTTAACTTGTTGACAACAACTTGTAGTTAGCTGATTTTAGCCAGAGAGGAAAGCAGACAGGCAGCTGTTTACCTCAGGCAGCGCATGCGTAGTAGTGAAGGTTCCAAAAATCACAGCGCCATCTAAAGGCCCAGCATGGTAACTACAGTGAAATCATGAGGACGGGGGTTGGAGGGGGAGAGAGTCGTATCCACAGAATTCGACAGTGTCAACGCAAAACTTTTCACCTAATTAACATACCCAAAACATCCGTTTCCCCCACACAGTGTCCGTGTAAACAGGGCCTTAAAATCAACTTTTAGTTATAAATAATGTTTAAAATATATATTTACGCATCATTAGCAATTTCTGTGTTTTTAAACACCCATTGTGGCTCATTGGAAAGGTGGTATGGAGTAATGAGTTCAGTATTGCACCGCAATACAATTAGTAAAATTGCAATGTGAGAAAAAAAATGTAGCTTGCACGTAAACAAAATGGAAGCACCCTGCAATATGATATTTTACTGTAAGTTTTCTGCAGTGTTCAATACAAGATCAACTGGACTTTATTTGTTGCAGAAGACGTTTCGACCACTATCCAGAGGGCTTTTTCAATTCACTGAAACAAACTGTGAGTGTGTGGAGTTATAACAGTCTGGTTATCTCATCACAAATCATCAGTCAAGATAAGGAGTTTGGCGCCAACACAAATACTCAGGAACAGTGGGTTAGAAATTTGTCTAACAGGACCTTGACACAACCTGAGAAAAATGTGATGGCAAAAGGACTAAATTTTGCCATCTCCCCACAAGAAATAGCCTACTTGTTGTGGAACTAATCACAGCCACAGAATCTGCGATTAGGAACAACAACTTGACAGAAACAGAGGCTGAACAACTTTGGATGAAAATATCAGCTACCCTCTCCAGTGCCAAACTGCCTCCCTCAAATCTTACACCGCCGCAGGAAAGGAAAGCTATAACATCACTCAGTCAAGACCAAAACATCACAATTTTACCAGCAGACAAAGGAAGATGCACAGTAATACTCAACACATCTGATTACCAGCCACACTACTGAGTGACAGGAACCCTAAGCACCTGAAGAGGGACCCAACTAACACTTTTAAAAAGAAAGTCACTGATTATCTGCAAAAACTCGAAAAGGAGAAAACAATCAATCGATCATTATAGATTGTACCCGGGGGAGGCCACTCCCTGTCTGTACGGACTTCCAAAAATACACAAAGAAGATACACCTCTCAGACCCATCGTGAGCAGCATGAACTCAGTGACATACAATGTTGCTAAACATCTGGCTGGTATTTTAGCTCCTCTTGTTGGAAATACACGATCATCACATAAAGAACTCCATTGATTTCACCAACAAAGTTCAACATTTGAAGCTGACCCTGGGAGAAACTCTTGTATCATATGATGTGACTTCTCTGTTCATGCACACCCATTTCTGAAGCAGTAGAAAGAAACCGTCAAAAAATGACTTCTACAGGACAAGGATTTGGACAAAAGGACCAACTTCACCCCAGACCACATCTGCACCCTGCTGGATCTCTGCCTCTCCACCACCTATTTCAAGCATCATTAGCTATTTCTGAGCGTGAGATTTTCATTAATGAAAAGTGCGTTATAAATTGAATTTATTATTATTATTATTATTATTATAAGTTCAATGACAGATTTTACAGACAGAAGCACGGCTGTGCCATGGGATCTCCAGTGTCACCCATTGTTGCCAACCTTTACATGGAGGAAGTGGAACAGAGAGCCCTAAACTCCTATGAGGGGACAACTCCAAGCCATTGGTTCCAATATGTGGATGATACCTGGGTCAAAATCCAAGCCAGGGAGGTGGAAGCGTTCACCAGACACATTAACTCGGTCGATAACAACATGAAGTTCAACAGAGAGGATAACGACAATAAGCTGCCTTTTTTGGACTGTTTGGTGCATATGGAGGGAGATGACAGTCTCAACATTGAAGTTTACAGAAAACCAACCCACACAGACCAGTATCTCCTGTTTGACTCACCATCCACTGGAACACAAACTTTCTGTCATCAGAACTTTACAGCATCGGGCAGAACACATCCCCACGAAGACAGAAGGGAAGGAAAAGGAACAGAAACACATCAACAAATCTCTGCAAACATGTGGATATCCCAATTGGGCTTTTGTCTTTTTTTTTTTTCATTTATAGATGGCCTCCCTTCTCACCTTATAGCCATCCTCTCACTCCAAAATGTATTTTTATTTATTTATTTATTTTTAAATAGAGAGAAAGAAAGAAAAGAGAAAGTAAGACAACAAAACAACAATTATCCACAAAAAGAGCACAAGGCAAACACACCCAACCTCCGTCCACAATCCTGCAAAGCACATGACAGAACACAGCAACGAAACATACATGCTAGGGATGCACCGATACCAGATTTTTGAAAACCGAGTACAAGTACTTACATTAAAGTACTTGCCGATACCAAGTACCGATACAAGTACTAATTAATATTTTTTTAATCATTCTAATTAACTTAAACTGTTTATTTTCATTAGACACTTCAAACATAAATAAACAAAGTACATTACTACAGTATTGGTAATCTGTACAGGGCTTAAAGTGAAAAAAAATCCTGAGCCTGAAACTTTTTTGTGTTGTTGATCAAATAAAATCGTAACATTTTGCCAACGTTTATTAAAAATGCTCTCTGAAAAGTGCAAACTGTTTTTAAACAATTCAGCTTCAAGTAACAAGCAAGTGTATTTTAAAGGGTTAAACATCTATGTTTACCTACATAAGTAACTTGATTCAATAACTACTGTAGTTTAGAGAGCAACAAGTCCAGTTGAATGCATGCAGCTCAAAAACCTGTTTTATTTAACTACAGATTTTATTATTTTATTTAACTTTACTTATTCATGTTCCCCAGATTGAAAATCAACCTTCTTATTTCAGCTGTCACCCCAGCTGTCACTGAACTCCGTTCAATCCTGCAGAAGGAGCCTCCGTCAGAAAGGAGGGGAGGGGGGATTGTTTATGTGTTCAGCAGTGTGTGTGTGTGTGTGTGGGGGGGGCTGCGCTTTGATTCGCTGCACCCCCCACATCAACACGAAGAGTCCTGCAGCCAAACGGAGTTTGCTGCAGCTCACGCCTCAAAAACACACGCGCGCACACACACAGAAGGCCTGCACCTTGCGCTCTGTCGCTCGAAAGGGAGGAGAGGAGGAGCGGACACACAGGAGGAGAACGCCGCGGTGCGTCAACCATAAACACAGACACTGCGACACTGTAAACGCATTTCACCGCACGGCACAGTGCACGCGCAGCGCGCGCGCTCCAGCCTGCGGACCAAAGCGCGAGTCTACTCAGCCTTCAGAGGAGGAGCAGACACACAGGAGGAGAACGCCGAAGCCGCACGGCTCAGTGCGCGCGCAGAGGCATTTTATTTTTTTGTACAAGTTTGGACATACTTTCAGGGCTTAAAGAATGTCCAAACTTGTAAAAAAAAAAAAAAGTTTTACATTTGAACTCTTACATAGTCAATGAAATGAAATGAAACTGGTATCGGGTCCTGTAGTATCGGAGCCCTTTTATGAGTATGAGTATGAGTAAACGCACATGGTATCGAACCGATACCCAATACTGGTATCGTATCGGTGCATCCCTAATACATGCATAAAGACTAATAATCTTCATGAGCTTGCAGTAGATTTCTATAAATAAACATACCCATACCTACAAATATATATACAGTATACATACATATACATTTATATTCATTCATATACCCATCTACATATCTGCATATATCTACATATACATCCCTGCATCCATTTGTGTGTGGTTGTGAGCATGCATAAGTGAATATGGTTCCTCCAATAGAACATTTAGTAGCGACTGTGAAGCATCAGAGATCCGTCCCCCCAAAGCCCGAGGCAGACGAAGGGGCGATCAAAGCCCAAGACTCCAGGAAGGACCCCGAGCCCAGAGTCCCCAGGGCCACCCGAACAGGACGAGCCACTCGCCCACTCCCCAGATCCGACCAAGGGGAAGAACCGGACGAATCCCACCAGCGACCACATACAATGACCCCCCGGGGTCAAACGCGACAAATTCACAGGCCCCCGCCGGAGCCCGCCGCACCGACGTAGCCCCAGGGCCGGTCACAGAGGCCCGGGCACCGGGGACGCCCATCCCTCAGGCCAAGACCCGAAAGGACCAGAGGACACGAGCCCCACCAGGCAGCCACCAGGCCGAGCCGACAAACGCCCAAGCGCCCAACCCCAGACAGTTAGGGCCCCAAGCACGCCCGCAGGCAAAGGAACACCCACCAGGGGGCCACGTGGCAGGAGCGCGACACTAGTAGCCTCAGAAGTATCAGAGAGGGGGCAGTCCAAGTCCCAGCCTGACACTTAAACATTCATACACAGACACACTCACTCAGACCCACCCTCATCCTCACCCTCACTCACAGAAAGACAAACAATAACGACACGTTCCATTCATAATCCCAATGCACACTCTATACCCCCTAGGTCCAAGACATGTACCTGCCCCCTACGTGGGGCAGCCCATATCCAAACCCAGGAGGTAGGCCCATTCATTCTGGGGTGGAGAGCAGCAGACATCCAAGATTCGGCCCAACCCGCGCCCTGCCGACAGGACAGGACACCCGAGCCCAAGCAGCCCCAGAGGGAGCGCACTGCCAGCTCCGCCCACGACGAACCCCTAGGCCCCGAACCCGCCCACATCCCATGACAACCCCCGACGGCCCACCCCCAGAATGTCCGCCAGGCAACCAGGGGGTAAGAGAAAAATAAATAAATAATATATAAATATATATAAATAAATACATAAATAAATAAAATTGAAATTAACAAATCAAGACCCCGACACACACACCCCCGTCCCCAAATGTACTGTTGGTGAGTGTTGTTCTTAAAAAGGAAAGAGAAGGAGCAAAGGCTGGCATTGTACCAGTTTCCCCTCCACTCCAACTCTAACCCAGGCCCTTATTGTCTAAATGCATAATGTTGAGTGAGCATAGGCATGGGGGCGAGAGTGATGTCATCCCGCCACCCATAACCATAGTGCTCACTCCATTCCCTATATGTGACTTTTATGAGGATGTTTATGAATGAATGTCTAAAGTGTATATAAAATTGAGTCCCAGGTGGTTCTGTACAACAGAGATGTAAAACCGTTGTAGCACACCCGAGACTCAAATTCCCTACATGTATTAATTTAAGATGAAGAGGGCGGAGGTGCGTGGTGAGGGATGGGGAGAAAATATCTGCAGGAACAGTGCTCCCGCAGCGAGTCAGCTCCCCCGCTGACCCTGCGTACCCCCCCCCCCAGTTCGCCAAGGTCCACCCAAGGAGCGAGGCAAAGGAAACACCTCTCCGACTGCCGGGCCATTGAATCAAGACCAGAGAGGGACACGGTCCCGAGGGCCGCCAACAGCAGAACCAACAGCCCACACCCACCAGGGCCGCCACGACCCCTGCGAACCGCAGTCAGCCCGCCGCCCAAGAAGACACAAAATCCCATATGGACGACACGGCCAAGAGCGCCCGCCCAACCGCCGACAGAGCCAGGAAGCACCGAGAACAGGCCCCAACCAGGGCCCGCACACCGGCCAAGCATAGTCCAAGACCATCATCCAGGACATCCACTTACTCCCCAGAAGAAATACTACACCCACACTTAATATTAACAACTTTCAGAACACATAACACATTAGACACCCAGGCTGGGTTTACCCGCCCCCCTCCCATTGGCCACTAGTCACGCCCCCAGACACCCAACCCCCCAGCACATGAACTGGGGGTAAGTGCAACTGGGCTTTTGTCAAGTCAGCAAGGAAATCTGCTAAACACAATAATGAACAGAAAAAGGCTAACAGACAAAAAAACATTGTCATTCCTTATGTTGCTGGAGTCTCAGAGAATTTCAGAAGGATTTTCAACAAACACAACATCCCAGTACATTTCAAACCCAGCAGGAGAAAAAAAACCCACACACAAACAGAGTGGTGTAGTGTAAGCAGTCCAGTGCGGCGAGGACTGCCCAGACCGCTACATTGGAGAAACTAAGCAGCCCATCCACAGAAGAATGTCTCAGCACAGGAGAACAACCTCCTCTGGACAAAACTCAGCTGTTCACCTCCACCTCACGGACAAGGGTCACTCATTTGAGGACCAGAATGTGCAAATTTTGGACCGAGAGCACAGATGGTTTGAGAGGGGTGTGAAGGAAGCTGTTTATGTTAAGAGAGAAAAACCTTCTCTTAACAGAGGAGGAGGTCTGAGATTTCAACTTTCCAAGACTTATAACTCAGTTTTGGGGTTGATTCCCAACGTTTTACACCGGATGGGAGCAGAGGTGTCTTGTCTGTGAATTAGACTAACAAAGTTTTTTGAGAAACCTCTGTTGTTGGTTTGTGAGGTGTTTTTTGTCAATCTACATACAGTTGTGTGTCTTCTGTCAGAGACCTCAAGGGAACCCCCTACTGTTAAGGTGTGATCTGTCAATTTACATGTATGTGTTACCTCAGCTTGCAATTTACATATGATGGTGCGTGATTCTTAAGACTGTTATAACTCCACACGCTCACAGTTTGTTTCAGTCATGGTCCCAGGTCCGAGATTTCAACTTTCCAAGACTTATAACTCAGTTTTAGGGCGGATTCCCAAACGTTTTACACCGGATGGGAGCAGAGGAGGCTTGTCTGTGAATTAGACTGACAAAGTTTTTTGAGAAACCTCTGTTGTTGGTTTGTGAGGTGTTTTTTGTCAATCTACATACAGTTGTGTGTCTTCTGTCAGAGACCTCAAGGGAACCCCCTACTGTTAAGGTGTGATCTGTCAATTTACATGTATGTGTTACCTCAGCTTGCAATTTACATATGATGGTGCGTGTTTCTTAAGACTGTTATAACTCCACACACTCACAGTTTGTTTCAGTGAATTGAAAAAGCCCTCTGGATAGAGGTCGAAACGTCTTCTGCAACAAATAAAGTCCAGTTGATCTTGTATTGAACGCCTTTTTGATTTTTATCATGTCCTGGACGACTGAGAATCTTCACCAGCATATTCTTCAGTGTTTCATGTTGCTGCTGATCTGTTTCGTGTTGCTGCTGACCCCTCGGCCACCGTACGTTTGTGTTCATCTGCTCATACAGACTCATGTTGGTGCTTCTGTTCGAAGTGGTGTTTTTGTGCTATTGGTGCCTAGTGTATTTTTAGTTGATGTTTTTCTTAGTTCATATCTTAGATCTTATTGCTGTTTTTACATTTTATTGTTGGATGTAACTGGGACCCTGTGTACAGAATCTCATTTCATCACATGATGTACCACATGTGGTGCAAATGACAATAAAGAATCTCTGACATAGGGACTCATTTTCAGCCTTGGAGTTTCATGTGGCCCACTTTAGATCACAACCTAAAATTATTAATGTCATGTATTTATAACCTTAAATTGGGGGTGATTCTAGAAAATGCACTTTAGGGTGCTTTAGCCCTGACAATGGCTCTTGGCTTGAACAACCTGGTGGCCATTGTGGCTATTTGATGTCAAAAGCATTTGTAATGTGGAGGAGACACCGTGGTGGGGCGTCTGGGGGTCCTTCACCAGAATTTTTTGAATAAAGCAGATGCTATTTCCTGCATTCTGGTTTATTTTACCAGGTTGTTTAGCATCTAGTTTTACCTACATAAGTAAACACACTTGATTCAATAACTATTTTAGAGTTAATGGCATAACAAGTAGTAGCCTGACCAACAGCTCTCCTTGTGTGAATAGAGCACGCTCCGCTTCTCTCACTCATCCATAAGAAACATAGTGTAGTCCAAGTTAACTTTTAGGTGCATGTGTGTGTGTGTGTGTGTGTGTGGTGTGTGTGGAGGGGGGGGGGGATCACTAGCCAATATGAAACGATAATAATCACTCCTTAGCAATGGCCTAGCATAAAGCAATGTGATCATCATCCATAGGTTTATTATACATCCATCCATTATCTTTTACCCGATTCTTCCATTTTGGGTCACGGGGGTCGCCGGTGCCCATGTCCAGCAATCACTGTGCGAGGGGCAGGGTACACCCTTGACAGGTCGCAAGTCCATCACTGGGCCACATAGAGACAAACGAGACAAACAACCATTCATTCTCTCACTCATACCTAAAGACAATTTACCAATCAGTCTAACATACATGTTTTTGGTCTATGGGAGGAAACCGGAGTACCCGGAGGAAACCCACGCATGCACGGAGAGAACATGCAAACTTCCATCCAGAATGGTCCCTGGCTGGGATTCAGTCCGGTGACCTTCTTGAGAGGCAGCATGCTCAACCAACTGTGGCACCGTGCTGCTAAGAATGAAATAAAAAAATGTATTATCAACTTCAGAATGTACACTTATCAATTTAAATAAATTTACATCTAAAATAATAATAATAAAAGAAACCAACGACAACAACAATGCAGCATGTGGAAATGTGTTTCTTTTGGCACTTCATGAATGTACTGTTAGTGTGTACCCTGTATGGCAGCAGCTGTGGTTAACACTGATGCCTCACAGCAAGAAGGGTTTTGATCCCCGCATGGATCTGGGGTATTTCTGTGTGGAGTTTGCATGTTTTCCTCATGTTTGTGTGGGTTTTCTCCAAGTTTCCTCCCACAGTCTAAAACATGCACATTAAGGCTGCCTTCAGGTCCAGGCCTCTCTTAGATTTGCATGGTTTAATAAATTAAAATAAAAATATAATAAAAACATAAAGATACATGCACATGGCACCTTCAAAATATCATAATAAAAATCACAAAAAGATGCTTGTTTTACACCGTCAGTGCCTTTTGGACACTTTCCCATTGAATCCTGCTTGGACTTACTAACAGGTCAATCAGTGATGCAGTTTGTCCTTCAGTCTGAAAAATGTGCACACCTCTGTGCTGGTGATCCATGTGGAAGTCAATAATATCAGGGAATTCACAAAGTCTTGCTTTCAGTGTGTCATTAATGTCAACTTTTACGTGGGAAGTGTGATCACAAAGGTAAAAGCCAAATGATGCATGCTCAATAATCCAGGTACAAAATCCAACAAAATCCTCTGGACAGGTTCTTCTTTGTTTCATCTTAATCCCAAATACTTCTTCCGGATAAAAGACAAAACATTTCAACAAAGAAGAATCTGTCCAGAGGACCTGGTTTTGGGTAAAAGCCAAACATTACTCCAAATCCATCCATTATCTTTACCGCTTCTTCCTTTTCGGATTGTGCGGGTCTCCCTGGACATGTCTCCAGTCCATCCCAGGGACACATCGAGACAAACAACCATTCACTCTCTCACTCACACTTGTAGAGTTACCAATCAGCTTAACATGCATGTTTCATGCATGTTTTTGGTCAGTGGGAGGAAACCAGAGTACCCTGAGAAAACTCACGCATGCACAGAGAGAACATGCAAACTCCACCCAGAATGGCCTCCTGGCCAGGATTCGATCCGGCGACCTTCTCGCTGAAAGGCAACAGCTCTATCAACTGAATCACCGTGCCGCCCTGCCATTACTCCAAATGTATTAGTTAATAAAACTTAAAGATGCTCATTGCAAACTATGAAATGAAATAAACTAGATTATCTTGAATTATATAAAATGATGCAATTTGGAAGAATTTATTCCAGTAGTTTTCCAGATGTATTGACATGCAACTCCTAACCTGGGTAAACAATTAAATGTGGTAGATTACAGAACACACAAACTTTGATTATACAGTATATATATTTATTTATTTATTTTAGGACACATTGGCCAACTTTAGAAAATATGTGTTTTTGGTACGAGTAGTCTTCATGACGTTGCAATGAGTACCTTTAAGGACCAAAAATGAATAAAAGATGTGCACACAACTTCTCCATGCTCATCTGCTCATTACGTTTTAGTTTTATTACCATGACGAGCACTGTTTGCACGACTACTGTCCAAGCTGCAGCAAAGGAGTTTTGTCATCAACCCTTGTTTTTATTTTTGATGAATAAAAACCACAGCTAAACACAAAGAGACTTTGGGATCACAAAGAGGCTGTCTGGATACTTTTCTCTTCCCCCCAATTTAAGAACGATTAATAGAACTGAGGTAATTTGTTTAAACATATACTGTATACAGTAAATAAAAATATGCATTCCAAAGCTGAGTGGCATTCCCCTTTAATTCTATACAGCTTATGTAATACAGAAAATATGCCACATAAATCATTGCAATTTACAAGTCTTTTCGTTTTTAAAGAAACTAGGCTCACAGTGTCTAACTAATACATTATAACATTAAACAAACCCTTTGTGTGTAAGACATGTGCTTCTTCTGTAAAAGATCTCAGTACAACATATTCTGAAAGGACAGTTTTTGCTTATTTTACGAGCTGGATTTCTGAGGGGACAGCAATGTGGACCCTGGTGATTTATGACTCTTTGCATTTCTGTCCATTAAGCATCCACAATAAAGCTAAACCTAAAAAAATATATATAATAAAAAATAATAATGATTACAACTGTGTCCCATTTAGCTGGAAAGTATTGCCTCGTGTGGCTGAAAAGCACATCAACATATTGCACCTCCAGTCGTACCTTCTGGTCAACGTTTGTCCGTTTTGTAGCCCTTTTAAACTCAGAAAGTACGGGTAAACTGTCTAAAGATCCCTGATCAGGTCTTTCTGTTCACAGGCAGATAAAGGGATCCAGCTTTGATATGATCAAAAAGAAAAAGGTAAAGACTTTCCACCATGTCACAGTTAAGAATGCCACACAGGTTCAATGGTTTCAGATCATTTTCAAAACCAGTTTAAAGGAAAGATTATAATTATCTTTGCATTTATATCAAAGAATCCTGTTTTTCTATATAACAATGCTCTTATAATTCAGTGAAGTGTAATATTAACTTCACAGCTAATATTACAGTTGTATTATGAATGAGTGCGATAAAGAAAGACAGCAGGAATGATGACCAGGACATGTAGCAAAGGGATGTTTAATGGTTTCTTTGGACAATGAGGTGCACGTGTCCAGTTTGAATGTCATACAAAGAAGAGAAGTAACAATGCAGAGTTGTGTCAGCATTCCCACTTCAACATTTCTCCTTCAACAAGCTGATTGAAAAGGAGCAGGACATGGAGTGCTGCACGTGGACTGACCACTAGGGGGAGAACCAGCTCTTTAAAGAAAAAATATTATGTGCATGATTGTTTATGTCCTGCTCTGTTCATGATCTGCAAACTTTCAGAAAACCGAACATGAAATCAAATTAAACCAACGAAGAGTTGAGTTTCAAACTCAAACAAGGCGTAAAATATGAGAAGTGGCCTGACGCAGGGAATGTTGGGAAATGAAAAGCACGAGTAGTTGAATTTAAAAGATTTAATAAAACATTTGAAATTAGAATCTCAAATGAAATCAAAATAGTGATTGTGCCACCTTTGGACGAAACAAAACTCACATTAAGCATAATTATTGCCTGCCGCCAAAGGAGATTATGTTCACGCTGTCTGTTAGCAAAATATCTCATGAACCACTGGATTGTAATTGAGCTTGCAGAAAATATTCAATAGTGTACTTCTATAACTGATTAACTTTAGGAGTCAACCAAATTTAAGATGGCTATCCCAGTTGACATTAGAAATCAAAAATGGCTACAATTCAATTTGACAGATATTTAGCAGTCATTTGCTACCCACGCTATGTGACATTGCAATATTGCATGATAATGCACGATAATTTTAAAGGTCCACTGACATAATCTTTCTACTTTGCATAAAATGTTACAAGATACGTATATATCTTGTATCATTCAACTATGTTCGTTTTTGCAAACAAAATGATCAATTAATTTTGATTTTAAACTTTGCGCCGTGTTTATTCACGGGAAATCCGATTACACGCGAATGCAACATCTGTGACATAGAAAGGAGAAGCCCAGTTTGCGGCTGCAATGAACGCACGCGCATTCTCTGCCAGATCGCCTTTTTTTTTGTATAACTTGAAAAATACCGTTACGTTGTGTCGCATTTGGGTGTTCTAATATCATCAGTGAACAAGTGAGCCTTTTCACTTTCCCAAAAGATGAAATACTTTGTCAAGTATGGAATAAATAAAGCCGCCCCCCCTCCGAGCTCACTCGCTTCCTGAAAAGTTAAGACTAAATTACAGGTGCAGACCTAAATTAGAACCTGCTGTTTCTTGTTCATCTAACTTTCTGCTTCCCAAACTGAAGACAAATCACTCAAATCTTCACTTAGATTGCTAAATTAGTCGGTTTAGTTATTGTCCGCCATGAATATGTAAAAGGGGCGTTCTAAAGAAGTTCTTCATCCTACGTCACAGATGTTGCGTTCTCGTGTAATCGGTTTTCCCGTGAATAATCACGGCGCAAAGTTTGAAATCACTTTTAAATCAAAATTAAATTAATTTATCTTTTGTTTGCAAAAACGAACACAGTTGAATGTTACAAGATATTTATCTTGTAACATTTTATGCAAAGTAGAAAGATGATGTCAGTGGACCTTTAAGGTCTGACCAAAACTGCTAACACCCTTTCATTCCTATCCTAAACATTTGATTTTACGTTAAAGTTTAGAAAAGCTTGAGGCCGATAAGGAATGCAATGCCTTTAAAGCTCGTTTCTGCTGTCCTCCATAAAATAGTCACAAAGTGTGTAAAAAA
The DNA here is from genome assembly GCA_038048925.1 of Garcialebias charrua. Lineage (NCBI taxonomy): Eukaryota > Metazoa > Chordata > Actinopteri > Cyprinodontiformes > Rivulidae > Garcialebias > Garcialebias charrua. The sequence continues at coordinate 34,301 of JBBPBX010022093.1, forward strand.
ATAATTTAAAAATGCCAGTTTTTGATGAAAAAGAAAAATGGGTGGGAAATTTACACTGCAGGCAAAAACAGCCAAAATGACAGATGACTTCAGCTGTCAGGTGAAAAATGTACAATACTGCACATTTTATAAAAAACAAACAACGTCTCCTAAAGGAGCACTGAGCAGACCTGGAGGAGCATGGAGCACTATGCAGAGGTGCAGAGCATTTGGCCTGTTCGAGCCTACACAAATCTTCCATCTATAGTGGTTTTTACTATTAAGTGATCAACCTGAGATTTTATTTTATTTTTTTCAGTTCAATCATGATGTTCACAGCAAAAATAAACATTCATCCTTCATGTCGGGAAAATCCTACTGCAGATATTGATTAAATAATTGAAACTTTGCATGTTATAATCAAATTATTGCTTTGCCATTTCAGTTCTTTTCCAGGAGCAAATTAACTCCTACACAGATTGGTTAAATGGGAATGCCTTATTAAGTGAATGTCTTGGTCCTCTGCATCACACGAGGATGCAGTGAAAAGATGAATGGTTAAGAACAAAATTAAAAATGGTGGGCAAACTTGATCTGATATGAACTGAAAGTGCAGCGATCAAGCCAACGTGAGCTGTAAATGCAGACGACTCGTACGTTCCACTGTAGCTCACTCGCTAGGAAGTCATTGCTTTTAATTCTTCACTTCTCAAAAATATATAAATTAAAAAAAAAAAATCTACTTAAGACTTTAACAGTGGGGATCCACAGAGTCTGTGAGGCGAATGTTTGTGAAGTAGTGAGAGAGAGGAAAAATAGATGGAGTGAATATTTGCATCAAGTGCTAATAAATGACTAAATATGTTCGATTTATAAAAAACTACCTTGGTGCTGAACACTTGACCTCTTTCTAACAATAAATCTGGTATACAACATTTACAAAATTAACATCATAATAGTGTGATATCATTATATGCTACTGCCTTCCTCTGGTTCTCTTCATTTCCACAGTACCTTAACTCCATCTTACAGTTTACACAGTAAAGCGCTGGCGCCACACGAGCGGCAGCCGAATGCCAAGAGAGAACAGGAAGACTCTGGACAGTGAGTACACCTGTGTGTGTCCTGAGTGTGTGAGGATGGTAGCTCCGCTCAAACTGCACAGACACAATTTGCCGGTGGGCTCCGCAGTGAAAGGATTTGAGAAAGTAAACTTCTGGGATACCTAGATTCTTCAGCTCACAAGGTACATCATTTCCTAATCCAAGATACTTGCACAAGTAAAGACAGTCTTGAAATACTTTAGGAGATAATAATTATAATAATATCAACAATAACAACAATAGTATTAAACATCTGTAAAGATTCATCTGTCCCATGTCAGCTGACTGACAAAGTGGATTGTTACGGTGCTCTGTGATCTTTACGTCTCTGCTGTCAGCTGGGCTGCTAAGAGATCGACCTCCGTGCAGCCATCGTACATTTAATGTGTTCATCTCAGAACTGTGTTTTGTCAACAAAATATCTGGAGTGAGTCATGATTTTGCTTGACAACTGCTGCTGACTCAGTCTCAGAGGCGGGTCTGGGCCTCAGGGACATAGATTTCGATACTGTCAGCACTTTCCGTGGCGGAGTTCTGTCGTACTGACGCTGCCTTCTTTGCTGCCATCAACCGTTTTCTGGCTTCTTGTCGCTGCTTGTCCACGGCAGAGTCCACGCTCCTGTCCTTCCCCGTTGACAGCCGGGGCTTCGACGGTTTCTTTGGCACCGATGATGGAAGCTGCTTGTTTTCATCCTGAGGAAATTATGTCAAGAGAGGAGTAAGCAACGTGAGCATGGTGAGAAATGAAAACACGTCAGCTGGTGCTGATAGTAGCTTAAAAGCTTGTAATCCACTCTCACACTTTGGTCTCAAGTGGCACCCCCCCCCCCCTCCCCACACACACACACACACACACACACACTATTTCTAAACATAAAAATACCAGAAAATTACCAATTTCATTAACTCAATGAGCATAAAGATGGGTCATTTTTAGTGTCACCTTCTTGTCAGTCTTCTCAGGAAGCTGCCAGTTGTTAGCCTTCAGTTGGTAGAGCTCATCAAACTTCATGCTTATGTCTTCTATTGAAAGTTGGAGAAGATCCCAGAACCCTGCAAGGTCCTGTGCTGTCGGTCTTGGGTTGGCATTCACGTTCTAATTTAAGAAAGAAAAAAAAATACACCAAAATGATTTGGAATAAAAAAAACTTAAGTATGCTTTCAAATTAAATTAGAATACGACAATCTTTTATTGAAAGTTTGACTTCATAAACAATCCTGTAAACAAGCAGCCATCTTGGATCAGTTCACACCAAAGAAAATATTTGTTCCAGAATCGACACAAAATCCAATCTGCTTTTTGTTTGACCAAATATAATGAAGCTACTCACCAGATTCTCATTGCAGAGCCCTCTGAACTGCTCAAACTTCTTTGAGATGAGGAGCTGAGCACTGCCTACTGCACTGCGAATTGTCCCCAACACTGCAAAACATAAAAAAAAAAAACAACAACTCATGAATTATATAAATGCTATAATCTACATCAGGGCATGATGCAGCTGTAGACCTTTGATGAGGATTTATTTAAAAATGTGCAATTAATCATTCCATGACAGAAACATTTGTTTACACATTCTTCCAGAACTCAATCTTGACTTTTCAGTTCAGCTGTTTTATACTCAATAATTGCATGTATTCATTCAACCTTTATTTAGTCAGGTAAATCTCATTGAGCCTCGAGGGCTCATTTACAAAAGTGACCTGCTAAATAAATAGAATTATAAATTTATAAATTAAATTTAGAAAATAAATTTATAAATGTAAATAGAAATATATTATTAAAGCCTTTTAAAAGCAGTATTATCGAAAAGCCTTTACTGCAAGTCATATTCCCTCATTTATATTTTAGACACAGTAGAGAATGATCTGTCTAAAGAGCCTAAGTGGGGTTCTGGGGAATGAAAACAAATGGATTCCACTGTGGCTCTATTACCACTAAAACAAAGCTTACTCCCAGTTTAATGCTCTGCAGTACTTGAGTCAATCGCAGTGATGGGTGTGTCGAGCTTTGTCTCATCATCCAAACCAAACGAGGATGAGACATTACCAAGTCCCCTGTCTGTAAACTTCAATTACAAGCACATCCATTCTTCCTGGTGCTGTCCTGATAAGTCATGTACCAAAATGTATTTGCCATCTCACCCTCAGTTTACGTTACATCCTTTTCTGCCTTAAATAACTCAACTGGGTCTCAATGTCACTGAGGAACAAAAATGTTGCTGCTGCAAAAGTTTATGAACAAGTACTGCAGCACACAGAGCTGCTCTGTCAGTCTGATCCCTAAACTGTTTACTACTTAAATATTTTCCTAATTAGGTTTGGTAAACACCGATAACACTAATATGCATGTGTGAATGCTTACCCTCCTCTGAGAGCTTATTGTCTTTGGTTTCCTGCTCCATCTGCTGACACCAGCCCTCCATGCGGCCTGTTTCAGCCTGCAGTAGCTTCAGAAACCAGTTGCCATCTCTGAGACATGCTGGCGTACTGGCGTGAACAGCATCACCCTGCGAGCTGCCATTTCCAGACTCTAAACTGGGATCTGGTGGTGGTAGAGATGAGGGGTCTAAAGCTGGATCCAGTGTCACGGCAGGAGAGTTGGATATCCTTGATGGTGCTGATGTGTGTTTAAGGAGTTGCTGTTCCATGGCTTTGTCCTGTCCGTTGGTTGCGGTGGTATTCACAGTCTGACTGTTGGTGCAGTTGGTTGTGTTTTCTGTGGGTGCGGCATCCTGCAGCTGAGGCTCAGTTTCTGTATTTTGTCTGGAGGCCATGCTGCTGTCCCGGCTCAGACTGCAGAGACATGCATAAATATCAGCTTCTGAACAGCTCAAAGTAACAATTTGAGGTCGACAGGTTTACTTGAAAGATAGTAAAAATGTATAATTATTCATTGCAGCAATGCACTAAAGGTGTGAGTACAGAAGAGGAGAGGGAAAATAAGCAACAAAAACAGTAAAATAAACTACTGGCTTCTAAGATGAGGACCATAAAAAAGAAGCACACAGTCAAAATGTGATTAAAATGAAAATTATAGAGCATTGTACTCATTTAAATTAACAGCTTCTCACTAGTTTCGAGTAACTAGTGTCAAAACACAAGTAACATAATATCAGTCAAAACACCGTTTTGCTGCTAGGCTTACTGGTAAATGACATTTTACGATTACTGTTACAAAATCAACAAACGTGAGCGTGTATAGTTACAGAGGGAGAGGCATAAGAGGAGCTGAAGTGCTTGGATGAAAAAAAACGCACACACAAAAATCATTGCAAATCACATTCACACACAAATCACATATTCACACACCTTGACGCTTCCCAACATAAATACATTCCTAAATATCAAATAATAGACCGTTAAAAATTAAGCAGGTGGGGTTAGAAACCTTTCACTGGAGACTTTTGAAAATATATCTTGTGTTGTGCTTTCTACTTTAGTTCAAGTTACGGTAAGTTTATTGTCATTCGCATCACATGTGGTACATGAGGTGGAACAAAGTTATGTACAGGTAGTCCACGACTTACGACGTTTCGGACTTACGTCACGCATCTCATAAAAAAAAAATAAAATAAAATAAATGTATATGTATGTATATGTATGTA
>JBBPBX010022094.1:0-38267 GCA_038048925.1 Garcialebias charrua
ATATATATATATATATATACTACTGTATTGACTATATACTACTGTATTGACATCATTCAGCAGCAAATCACATCCATCCATCCTTCATCAGCAAATGATGTCAAACATGAACACTTATGAAAGAGCAGCAGCTACTGCATTGACATCAATCAGCAGCAAACCAGTAGCAAATCACATACATCAGAAACATGTTGCAACCATAGTGACACCAGTGCCTTGGTGTGCAGTCCATGTCCACGTGCATGAAAAACAAGTCCATGAGCTCTAAGAAAGCTCGAAGCAGCAGAAAAAGAATTCCCTTACTTTGATTGAAGTGTAGGTAGACAGTCTGTATGATGTTTTTCTCAAGTTCAAACCTGGATCACATGGAACTGCTTAGCCATTGCTCAAACCATGAATGGTGGGAGCATTTGAGGCCAGGTGTGAGTTCAGGTGTTCTGTTGGGGAGGTCAGCTGCCTGAAGAACTTGCATCCACTTCTCTGCTGTTCCCTGGGACTGCCACCTTTCTTTCTCCTGAGGTGAGGTGGTGAGGTGGTCTATCAGGCTGTTTGCAGTCACACATTCCTCATACAGCTCATCCATAGACATGTTTAGCCTGCCAAAAGGTGTTAAAGTTCATTAGTGACACATAGCCTAGGTTATGTAGTGATAAATAAATGGAAAAGCGTGTATTGTTTATATTTATAAATTTAGCATTGTATGTAAACTACATTTTGAAATGTATTTATTAATTACCTATATGAACTGTGATTTTTTTAAAAGATGGACAAGGTTGTATGTTTGCATAGTGTAAAGTAAATTCACAATTATGTATTTATTTGTACGTGTCAATTGTACACTTTTGTTTATAACTATCAATAATTAAACATGGTTCACCACTACACTGGAAATTATTGAATAATTTGAACTTCTGTTTGAATTTAATGCTATGAACTTTTTCCTTGTTGTTACATTTACTATGAATTTCTCACAGGGCAGATTAGAGCCAACATGGACTCACCAACATATATTATTATTATTATACAGTACATATAATATTGTCCAGTATGTGATGCTGCAGTCATGTTACTGAACTCCCACTGATGGGCTAACCTGGTTCCACCACCAGCAGCAGGATCCTCAGACAGAACAGCTGGTGGGATGTCCTGGTATCTGCAGCCCTCTCTCCATTTGTTTCTTCATGGACATGGAGCTGTGACATTATGTTGTGCCTCTTGCTCAGCAAAAAGCTCCTCCAGTGGAGACTTTCTGAACAGACTGCAGGGAGGTTCCTAAACAAACAACAGGTTTATCAGTTTTATCAGTAAAAAGAGATTATTAAATCATTTTTAAGACTGAGAATGTGTACAATTATTAGCTCTGTTGTTATTGCCTAACTAACCTATTCAATAATTCTTCAAACTGTGACATTCACTCATAATGGAATGAAAGAGAACATAAACAGAAATTATATAATACTGAAAACTAGAGACATTAAAACATTTTAAAAGACACAGAGAACTTTAAATGGATTAAGAATGTTAATAAGTGTTGGATTTGAGTGCAATGTGCAATCCATGGCAGGAGTTGAATCCACATCTGAAAAGGGATGCAAGCTTTTCACAACATATGCTGTTGTAACTGTTCTGTGTCTCTCTTCATTCAGTTACAACGAAAACGAGCTAACGTTAGCATCGTGTTTGTATTTGAGCTGACTTAACGCTTTAAGCGGAGTATAACTTGTTAGCTGCCTTAATGTTGGTATGAGATGTAGTTCATAGTTTATTTATTTACCTGATGGAGTCGAAGAGGTAGCGATTAGCGAAAAGTTCGGCGGAGCGTTTTGCAGACGGACCACTCTGTACTTCCGGTCGGATACGAAGCGAAAATAATCCGGTGGAGCGCGTCAAAGACGGGACACTATTTTACTTCTCCACCCTCCTTTGCATGATAGAAAATTATTGCAAGTGCTGCACTGACCTGACTGGTCATTTTTTATTAATTAGTACGCTTTCGATCGCAGATGCACACTTCCGGTGGATTCTTCTTCGTTGGTTTTCGGCGGCGGCTACTTCCGGTCGGCTAACTAGCATCGAAAATAGGAATCGCAAATTAATATTTTGAACGATTCTGGGAAAACCGGACAGTTAGTCCCGGTTCCGAATGATTCTCAATGCCCAACCCTATTTAAAATCTAAGGATATTTTATTTTCTTTCTTCCCCAAAACTGCGGTGGACCCCATGGTTTGCATGGCCCCCTGGGCCTGGGCCCAGTCGGCCCTGCTGATAATCCGGGCCTGTGCCTGTCACCCTCCTCTGCTAATGCTTGTCACCCTCCTCTGCTCCTTTCTTCTTGCACCCTGCTTTCCCTGTTTATCCAGTTCATCCCAGTAATGCTTGTCACCCTCCTCTGCTCCTGCTTAATCAGTTCATCTGTACATGCCTCCCTGCTTAAACTTCATGTTCTTTGTTCTTCTGCCCTTTTCTGACTTCTGTTCTGTTCCTTGTGATTTGTTTCTTGTTATGTTGTACGTTTTCTGTCTTTTCTTTTCACTTCCTCCTCAGCCTGCTTCAGTTCATGCCCTCCTGTCAATCAACTGTTCACCACACCCCCTCTGCCTCAGCCTAGTAATCAGTTTCATTCCTTCCACCTGTTCAGCTCAGCATTTAAGCTCCTGCCAGCCACTGCAGTTTGCTCAGTCATTGTTGTTGAATTTTTGGTTCCAGCTCTGGTCACAGACATCACGGTCCTCTGTTTTTGCCTGCCTGCCTAAAATCCGAGTTTGAGAGTTTTGCCGCCACGCCGGCTTTTGTTTTGTGTTGTTTGGTAAATAAATAAGTTTTAGTTTGAAACATCTCCTGCTTCATCATCTTGCCTGCTTTTTGGGTTCACACCTAAACGGATCGTGACAGAATGACTGAGCCAACTGAACCCAATGGTAAGATGATCTCCTTGTTCGAGTTTTTTGTCCGTGAGACTGAGAAGACTGCCCGGAGGGAGAGAGAGGAGGAGAGGAAAGACCTGTTCAGGGGAACCCGCCTGGCTATGAAGCCCGTTCCCTCCTGTCCACCTGAGTGGCTTCATGAGGAACCTTCAGAGGAGGAACCAGACACTGACGAGGAGTACTGGTTCCCCTCTGCTCCAAGCTCACGCCACCGAGGACAGAAGGGTCGACGACGGTCTCAGCTCTGCTCTCGCTCTCAGGAGGAGCGTGGGGGGATGTTGCTGGAGGGGCAGTTCAGCCCTGATTCACCAGAGGTGCGGGAACGTTGGCAGGCTTATGTGGAGGCGAGGTACCTGTGTCCGCCCAGCCGTGAGGAGGTCCAGACGGCCGCTCCTCACACCTGCCAACCTGAGGGGGTCACTTCACCGGCTCTCTTGACTCCTCCACCACCTGCTGAAGCTTTGGCACCTCCACCTCCCACCTGTCTCACTTCTCGCCGCCGCAGAAAGAGAGGTCGCCGTGGGACCCAAACCGTCTCTGTGTCCGAGTCGCCTATCCCTGCTCCTGAGGCTTCACAGACCTTCATGCTGCCCGCTGCCGCCGCAGGGGCTTCACAGACCTTCATGTCGCCCGCTGCCGTTGCAGGGGCTCCACAGACCTTCATGCTGCCCGCTGCCGCCGCAGGGGCTTCACAGACCTTCATGTCACCCGCTGCTGTTGCAGGGGTTCCACAGACCTTCATGATGCCCGCTGCCGCCACCGCAGGGGCTCCACAGACCTCCATGTCACCCGTTGCCGCCGCAGGGGGTCCACAGACCTTCACGTCGCCCGTTGCCATTGCAGGGGCTCCACAGACCTTCATGATGCCCGCTGCCGTTGCAGGGGCTCCACAGACCTTCACGTCGCCCGCTGCCGTTGCAGGGGCTCCACAAACCTTCACGTTGCCCGTTGCTGCTGCAGAGACCACTGTTATTATCCAACAGATCGAGAGACTACTTAATGCTGCTACCAAGAACCCTGATCCCCATTATAAACTCAAGACATATTCCATCATGGAACATTTAATTACAACCAGTGGTTTCACGCCAAACCCAGGCCTCACTCGACTAATGACTTTAGTTAAGACTACAAGTAAAGGATTAGCCTCCTTATTGTCTACTGCTGAGCCTAGATCCTCCACGTCTGAAGAGGAGGTCTCACAGCTCTTCACGTCGGCTGCTGAAGAGGAGGCCCCACAGCTCTTCACGTCGGCTGCTGAAGAGGAGGCCCCACAGCTCTTCGCGTCGGCTGCTGGAGAGGAGGTCCCACAGCTCTTCGCGTCGGCTGCTGGAGAGGAGTCCCCACAGCTCTCCGCGTCGGCTGCTGGAGAGGAGTCCCCACAGCTCTCCGCGTCGGCTGCTGGAGAGGAGTCCCCACAGCTCTCCGCGTCGGCTGCTGGAGAGGAGTCCCCACAGCTCTCCGCGTCGGCTGCTGGAGAGGAGTCCCCACAGCTCTCCGCGTCGGCTGCTGGAGAGGAGTCCCCACAGCTCTCCGCGTCGGCTGCTGGAGAGGAGTCCCCACAGCTCTCCGCGTCGGCTGCTGGAGAGGAGTCCCCACAGCTCTCCGCGTCGGCTGCTGGAGAGGAGTCCCCACAGCTCTCCGCGTCGGCTGCTGGAGAGGAGTCCCCACAGCTCTCCGCGTCGGCTGCTGGAGAGGAGTCCCCACAGCTCTCCGCGTCGGCTGCTGGAGAGGAGTCCCCACAGCTCTCCGCGTCGGCTGCTGGAGAGGAGTCCCCACAGCTCTCCGCGTCGGCTGCTGGAGAGGAGTCCCCACAGCTCTCCGCGTCGGCTGCTGGAGAGGAGTCCCCACAGCTCTCCGCGTCGGCTGCTGGAGAGGAGTCCCCACAGCTCTCCGCGTCGGCTGCTGGAGAGGAGTCCCCACAGCTCTCCGCGTCGGCTGCTGGAGAGGAGTCCCCACAGCTCTCCGCGTCGGCTGCTGCAGACGAGGCCCCACAGCTCTGTGCCATGGGCTCTGAACCCGTCACTGAAGACTCATCATTGACACCCAACCACGCATCGGCTGCGGCAGGACTCCTCTCTGACCCAGCAGCTGCCAGCACCTCCCTCTTTGACCCAGCAGTGTTATGTTGTACGTTTTCTGTCTTTTCTTTTCACTTCCTCCTCAGCCTGCTTCAGTTCATGCCCTCCTGTCAATCAACTGTTCACCACACCCCCTCTGCCTCAGCCTAGTAATCAGTTTCATTCCTTCCACCTGTTCAGCTCAGCATTTAAGCTCCTGCCAGCCACTGCAGTTTGCTCAGTCATTGTTGAATTTTTGGTTCCAGCTCTGGTCACAGACATCACGGTCCTCTGTTTTTGCCTGCCTGCCTAAAATCTTGAGTTTGAGAGTTTTGCCGCCACGCCGGCTTTTGTTTTGTGTTGTTTGGTAAATAAACAAGTTTTAGTTTGAAACATCTCCTGCTTCATCATCTTGCCTGCTTTTTGGGTTCACACCTAAACGGATCGTGACAGTTTTAGCAAAGAGCAAAGTGTGCATCGTGACAGCATAAAATTAAGGGTCATCCAGGTTTTTATGTCTTCAAAACGTTTGTATTCTAAGTAGTTGAATAGATTTTACTAGGGTTTTATGGACAAATTGAGTATCATCAGCATAACAATGAATTATCCCATGTTGTGTAATTACGTTATCTAATGAACTATACATGAAGTAAATAGTATCAGTCAAGCACTGAACCCTTAGGAACTCCATAACTAACCTTGGTGTATGAAAAATATTCATTATTTATTTTTACAAAACTAGAATCTATCAAATATGATTTAAACCATTTTAGAACCTGTTTCTGTTATCACAATATCATATTCAAGCCTCTAGGCTCTATAGTAGAATTGTGAAATAAATCAAGGTTCAAGGTTCTTAATTGTCATTCGCATCACATGTGGTACATGAGGTGGAATGAAATTGTGTATGCAGGGTATCTCTTACATCCAACAGTAAAACTATAAATTGTAAAAGAAACAGTCATAAAGATCTGAAATAAACTAAGAAATATGCTTAACTAAAACACTAATAGTGCAAAACAGTACGCCGAACAACAGCACAAACATGAGTCTGTGTGAGTAGATAAATATGAATTAATACAGCAGCATGAAATAATCAGCAGCATAAGATCACCAATTAAAGTGGCATTACAGTGATTTTTTTTTTTCAGCATTGAGGTCTAGCAGGACCAGCATAGACACGTCCATTGTCAGAGGCCATGAGAATATTATTAACTTTCATCAGTGTTGTTTCTGTGTTATGAGCTCTAAACCCTGACTGAAACTCCTCGAACAGATTATTTTGGTTCAGATATTCACACAATTGATTTGCAACTATTTTTTTTCCAACAAATTTTTAGATGAATGTTAGATTAGATATAGCTCTATGGTCTACAGTGCACTGTAATATCCTCTTGGGGACCTTTACCTTGGACTCACTGTGGACGGTACAACCAAGATTTTTAGGTTATTCAGTTTGCAGTGGATGACTCTTAACCATCTACCTGAGGGTTAAGGTTCATATTCTTTATAGTGAATATGATAAGAATCATTCTGTATTCTCTGAGTTTTCCTATAAGAAAACACTGATCATGTGCTGACTAAAAGGACTGGACGAAAGTGAAGTGTTCTCACAATCACTTTTATAACTGCAGTTGTCAGGTTATGGGATTCTTTGTAAAAAAAAAAAAGAAAAAAAAAAGATTTGACTGTGTACCAGAAGAATAAAAAGATTTCTTGACAAGATAACAAGATTTCTTGCTATATAGTCAAGCATTGTTTCCTTCCGTGATCCCTGGTTTTAACTCATAGACCACTTTTTTTTTGGTTTGTTTACAAAAACCTGGTCTGCATTTTTTATTTTATTTTCTTAACTCGTCCACAGGACCTGACTTAACTTTTTTAGGTTTTTCCACCTGTATTATTGAGCATGCATCAGGCTATCATAGACCACATGTTCTTCATTTGCTCATTAGCCCAGCTGCACCCTTCTGATCACATTTATACCTCTTGGTTTGTTTTGTTTTGTTTTCTGTGTGCTTGGGGCCTAGCTCACAGTTGATTTAAGTCAGTTCAATGCTCTCTGCCATTCTGCAAATTCACCCTTGCAAGTATTTACTGCCTTGTCAAAGGTTGACTTTAATAAAGTGTAGGCTTACATTTAGTCACTTATCCTTGTCTGAATTTCAGGGCCTGTTAAAACCAAACATGACTAAAAACCATGTAAACCACTAACCTAATTATTGGTAACCTTTTTTTAAACAACCTGGAACAACTTTGCATTGAAAATTCGTCTTAAATATGGTAAACCTGCTTATTTGAATTTAACTTTAGCTCTATCCGCTTGCAGCTTCATCATGGTGCATAGAGTAGCAGTGATTGGGGCAGGTCCCTCAGGTCTGACCAGCATTAAGGCCTGTTTGGATGAGGGCTTGGAGCCAACCTGTTTTGAAAGCAGTGATGACATGGGTGGACTGTGGAAGTTCAAAGTAAGTTGTCATTTTTTATTTTAAAAAGGCTATTTCATGTTTTCAAAAATATTTAAGTGAAAGCAAAAGAAAATTGACAATCTTGAAATATGGAAATACCCTTGAAAATACTTTAATTAAATTATTTATTTTTACAGGAGGTGTCAGAGCCCAGCAGGGCCAGCATCTACCGCTCCCTTACCATCAATACCTCCAAAGAAATGATGTGCTACAGTGACTTCCCCATCCCAGCTGATTACCCCAACTATATGCGTCACTCAAAAATCTTAAAATACTTCAGGATGTATGCAGATCACTTTAAACTACTCAAACACATTCGCTTCCAGGTAAAAAAAAGAAGGAAAAAAATATATACATATCCACCTTATTCCTAGCCCCATGCTGTCTTGTGATTTATTGTACCTGTTTTTATATTTTCTATCCTGTTAAGCACCTTGGTCAATGCAAGGCATTGTCAGAAGGTGCTGTACAAATAAAGTTTATTATTATTATTATTATTATTGTGTAAGTTATGGGTGCAATGCCCAACGTGGACCAGAACTGGCATTTGTTTATGTGCAAACCATATGAGCTAATATAGTTTCTCTAAGCATTGTGGATTTAATTTAACCATGAAGGAACACCTGTCAGAGCTCAAACTGGACAATATAATCATACCGCTGCCTGCTGCAGACGAGGGATGGGAGGATGACCTGAAAAAGTGGCTGCAGATTATATCTACTAGCATATTTAGCTACTTTATTGACTTGGTTGCTTCTGGCAGTGAAGCGATGAACAACTGAAAATCTCTAAGGCGTGTTGTTATTCATTCAATCATTATTTATACAGATTTGTCTCACTGAGTCACAAGGACTCGTTTTTCAAGAGAGACCTGTATCTATACAGTAATAAGGTCGGTTGTGTTTTGTCAAAAGAGGTGGAACACCTTTAATTTATCTTAAAGCAGACATAGAGCCCAGCCAAAGCCTTAAAGTCCCGCATTACTGAGCTTGGGTTAATTGTAGAGAAAATCATAATATCAAAGATGAACAAATATTATAACACTGTGTACTCCGTACACTTGAAATCATCCCGTTGGTTACGTACTGTATCCCCAGATTCTATGAGTATAGGCGCAGCCCTTTAAGGCTATTGCTAGTGGATTTATCTCTTCGCGCACAGCACTGACTACTTTAGTCCGCACCCACCGGCTGTGTGGGCCCCACCCCCAGTCTGTCTAAATTACGATGAGACCGGACAATCGGCTTCCAAATAACGTTTTTCTTCAACCATTTAGGAACCAGTGGGGCTCAGAGCTTAAAGGGCTGTGCCTATACTCATAGAATCTGGGGTTACAGTATGTAACCAACGTTCTATTTTGTATAGGCTTTGCCCTTTAAGGCTATTGCTAGTGGGTTAAAGGCGAAGCAGGATGTAGTCAATGCCTCACTGGGTCCATCCAGACACAAACATGAAGCACCTGCTTGCACAAAACACATTTCATCACTGAGCCTTCTGTATGCGTAATTACACGCTCCATGCACAACAGCAAAACCAGATAAAGTTTATCTGATAAACAAATGATTTCTGGTGAAAGAAGGCTGAGATAACAGACCTGCTGCTGTGAATAGGAACAACGGAGGTAACAAGCTGTAACAGTGTAACAATGAGCAGAGTAGGGTCAACAACTCCTCAGGATGAACAGATCAATAACAATAACATCAGCAGTCATGAAATGTGACTGATAATAAATTTCTCACACTGCATCTGCTTGCAGGCAGGTGTGAACCCAAATTGAGGCGCCATGAAAAAAAAAGTTCTGTCAGAACCCCGAGAACAGAATGGGTCATGGAGAAAGTGGAGATATCACATAGATTTTAAAACGAATACATGAACATGGAGATGATCAAGAAGCCACTGTGCAAATATCTTCCACTGTCATCCCTCCATGCAGTGCTATGGAGGATGAAATCCCTTAGGTGAAATGAGCTCTGAGAGTCTCTGGAGGATCCAGTCCTGAGGAACTATAAGCCTCAGAAATAACCTCACACAACCAGTGTGAGAGGTGCTGAATGGACAGAGAATGTCCTACTGAGCTGTTCCTGTAATGCACAAACAGACACTGAGAGTGACGCAGTGCAACTGTGTGCGCCATGTAACAAGAGAGCGCGCTCATGGGGCAGAGGAGGTGAGATGTGGCTTCCTCCTCAGAGTTATGAGAAGGAGGATAAAAACCATCCAAAGTTATCACTCTCTGTCTGAATGAGCTTGTGATGGTTTAAGAAGTAAAAGCAGGGTTAGGACGCAGCACGGCCGAGCTGCCATCAGCTCGAATTCTGAGACATGAAGGAGAAACAGAGAAAGCAGATGAATCACTTACTCTCTTTGCAGATGTCAGAGCTAGCAGCAAGGCTGTTTTAAATGACAGAAATTTAAGTGGAACCTGATCTAAAGGCTCAAAAGGAGCTTTAACCAGTGCACAGAACCATCACTAAATCCCACTGTGAGACAAGTAGGTATGACACAGGTCTGTGTTTCCATACACCTTTCAGAAAACGTTTCAATTCAGTTGGTGGTTAAAGACTGTTCTGTCACCGAAACCCTCATGACAGGAAGAAATAGCTGCAATGTAAGTTTTAATTGTGCTGAACGCTAATTTTCTGTCCATCAGCTGCTACAGAAATGACAGCACGCAGCCTAGCAAACATGAATTGGCTTCCACGCCTTTCTCCGTACATCAGCGCTGAAAAACTGTCCACGTTGATGTGTATAATGCTGTGGTGGAAGTGGCTTGTGCACCCTGGATAGTACGTACCACATCCTGTGAGAGACCTAGCCTTTCTAAGCAGATCCTTTCAGCAGCCAAACCCAGAGGTGCTGACCTTCTGCGTAGCTCCTGATCACTCCTCCTGCCTAGAGGAGCACATCCTCCCTCTACGACAGTTTCCTCAGCTGGCCCGACACCAGTTGTTCCAGGTTTGGGAATCACGGGGCACTTTTGCACTTGGGAGCTACGAGAATGACCGACAACTCTTACTCCCGAACTCGATCCAGGCTCTGTGGGAGAAAGCATAAAGCAGCATTTTTGGCCACTGGCTGTGAGTGATGGCGTCCAGCCATAATGATGGGTTGTCCCATGGACTCAGTGAGAACCACAGCTGACACTAGGCGTTCTTCCCTGTGGCGAACAGATCCATTGCTGCTCGGCCGAACCTGCTCCAGATCCGAGAGATCAGCTCGGGACGGAGGCTCTAGTCCCCATGGCCAAGACCGCCCCTCGACATGATGTCCGCTCCTCTGTTCAGGATTCTGGGGATCTACACTGCTCTGGTGGAGAGCAAGTTTTTTGTACCCAGCATAGCAGCTGGGATCTACACTGCTCTGGTGGAGAGCAAGTTTTTTGTACCCAGCATAGCAGCTGTCTTGCGACGTGTAACAGCTAAGCTGAGCGCACGCCTCCCTGATGGTAAGCTGCTGCTGCTCTGTTGTCTGTGTGCATCATGCTGATCTCACAGCAGAGGAGCAAAATGCTGAGTCACTTTCCAGACTGTGAGTAGCTCCAGCACATTTATGTGGAGAGACATGTGGTCTGGCCACTGTGTTCCCACTGCCTGGGACAGACATGTTCCTCTCCAACCTGACAGGGATGCATCTGTGAACACTGTGTGTGACATAGGACTACTGATGGGGACTCCCTCTGACAGGATGAGGGGGTTTCCCCAGTGATTCAGATCGGTTCCCACGGAGGGGGGACGGAGATCATCCATCTATTCTGGCGCATAGGATCTATGCGCAGGCAGGCAAACCACCTCTGAAGGCATCTCATGTGAAGCAGGCCCAGTGGAACTACAACATGAGCTGTTGACATCATCCCCAGGAGCCGCATGCCAGACAGAGCTGTAACTATGTTGTAGGGATTGACATGGCGGAGCTGAGCTGACAGCGTGTCGGCTCTTGGCTGTGATAATCGGGCTCTCATCATGGTTGAGTTTAGCTCTATTCCCAGATAACCAATCATCTGGGACAAGAGAATGGAACTTTTCTCCAATTTTATGGAAAAACCCAGATTTAGCAAATGTACCAGTACCGCTAGAGCTTTGGTCTGCATGGCTGCTTCCTGTCTAGACCAAACTAATAATAATAATAATAACCTTATTAATTAATTATAACCTTTATTTAAACAAGTTTGTCCCATTGAGATCAAAATACCTCTTTTGCAAGAGAGACCTGGCCAAGACTGACAGCATACAGAGAGAAGGGAGGAAAAACACTTAGTAAAAAACTGTTACAACACAGTCACAATAAACATAGACTTAAATAAAACAAACAACTCAATTAAAACAATTGCACTTCTGCAACTTGAGCATAATGGGATATATCATGGTATTGAACACATTCAGAGATACTAGTGTTCCAAGTTTAAGCTTTGATTGTAAACTGTTCCATGAGGTTGGAGCAGAAAAGCTGAAGGCTTTCTTGCCCTTTTCTGTTCTGACGTGAGGAACACTAAAATTTAAAAAGTCTGGAGACCGGAGGCTGTATACGGTATCATGTTGTTTAAAGTTAACAAAGATGAAAGATAAGGTGCTGTCAACTTAAGAATAGCCTTGTAAATCAAAACATACTAGTGGCCAAGCTGACGTACACGCAGAGATGGCAAATTTACCTTATCATACAAGAAACAGTGATGAGTTATGGTGTGCTCACACCGAGCAGCGTTTTTACCTCCAAAGCTTCCAGCCTCCATGTAAAATCAATGGTGGACGCACTCAGGCACCTCCTGGCGTCTGGCGTCAGGTCGCGTGCGTGTTGAGCGTGCTGAGTAGCGTTTTTTCGTGCACGTGAACCGGCTTCCACCTCCAAACCGAGCATTCAACATGTTGAAGATTTCGCGGTTCAAACTTTCAAACGCCGCTCAACTCCACCTGATTGGTTGGTGTGTCAACCAATCAGGGAGAGTCGGGGGGCAGAAGAGAGGGGGCAGTGGGAGAGTCCCTATGTGACGCGGAAACGAGGGTGCGCGCGCACTATGTGACGTATTGTTTGTCGGAAAAAAAAAGAAAAGACTCGCGAGCTCGTGGACTATGGAAGAGAAACTCATTGTAGCTGTGTGTTCGCGACAATTCCTTCACGACCAGTCAAGTCTGCTCGACAGAGACGGAAATAAAAGGCTCCTCGCCTGGCGGAGTGCACTCTGTATACCGGTAAGCTCCTCCCACACCCCGTCGCCACAGCAACGAAGCCGCCGCAACACTACAGTTTGGACAACACTGGGTAGCGCGTCCACTTCCGTGCGTGAGGAGCGTTTTCGGAGGTAAAAACGCTGCTCGGTGTGACCACACCATTAGGGTTCCATAATTTGTAATAAAACGCAAAGTGCCATGATACACGCTATCCAGCATGTGACTACATTGCGCAGAGGCGTTCATGTATAGTACATCACCATAGTCAATAATCGGAAGAAAAGTTGACTGCACTAATTTCTGTTTTACCTTAAAATTAAAGCAGGATTTATTCCAAAAATAAAATCCAAGTAAGAGCTTCAGTTTATTTACAGTAAACTGAACATGTGATGTAAAAGACAATTTGTCATCAATTAAAAATCTCAGATTTTTGAACGTAGATACAAGCACTACAAGTATTACTAATAAAAGCAGATCGTTCAGATAAAAGAGGTTCCCTTATCAGTCAGTCACTCGGTGCAACACTATTGCTATGGGAAATTGCGCCCCCGCACGATTACCTGAAGGAATACATTCACGCCTTTAGGGCAGGGGCGTCAGCGTCACCCCAGAGACCCCGCCATCTGGGTACTTAAGGCGCGGACGTCCATCCTACTTTCTCTTTTTGCCCTTCACCTCGCTAAAACCTGAACTTCGTGGGACTTCTCTGTTGTCACATCGCTCGACTAGAGGTAAGCTTGCTCCCTACGCTGAGCATACAGAGAAATTTCCTGCGTGTTACTGGGCTAGCGAAAGCTAGTCCAGCGTTTTCTACTTAACCTCGAAGCTTTTCTTCTCTCTCCACAGCTGCTTCGCTCGACGGTGCTAACTGCGTCACAACGCTCCCTGCTAACAAGTAGCAAGCTAGCCAATGAAAGTGACGCGACGGAGAGGACATCTTCGAACAAAGGAAAATTAGGAACAACCTCAACGCTTCTTGGACATGGCCCCCGAGAAGGGAAAACGGAAGACAAAGATCCCGAAGAAAACCGGCAGGATGGCGAGCCCTTGCTCGCTCCCCTGCCCCAGCGGCTTCGGCTACTCCCTGTTGGCGATGGACACCCACGAGGCCTGTCCCGTCTGCCTGGGTATTCTGCACGCGAGAACAGCGTTGGAATTCCCTGACTCCTGCCCACACTGCAGCTGGATGCCGGCGGTCGTGACTCGTGAGAAAGCGCCGTGCGGACGCACTGGCCAAAGCCATGGAAAAGGCTGCGGTGCGGGAGGCCGCAGGTCCAACAGAACCATTCGCTCCCGAACCGGAGCTCGAGAAAACAGACCTGGAATGCAACGGTCAGGTCAGGGGAGAGAACGGTTTGAACATGTCGGTCCCGGTCAAGGACTCAACGCCAAAAGTGTCTGACCAGGACGCCGAGTACGGTTACAAGGGGGAAAGTGTGGATTCCTCCCAGAACCTGGCACAAGTACTGCCGGAATTGGACGCGTCGGTCCCTACTCTGTTCGACCTGTGCCGCAGGGCCGCGGACGCACTGCAGGTCGCGTGGCCAGACCCCACGCCTCGCCAACAGGTTACGAGGCTGACGGGAAATTATTTCCACGCGAAACAGAAGCCGACAACGAGGCAGAGAATGCCAATCTTTCTGGACTTCCTGATGGAGCTCACGCGATCCTGGGCTGAACCCGGAGCTCCCATGACGTTGCCACTCTCTCGGTTCCTGGTTGTCACCGGGATGGAGGCAGCAGGACTCGCCAGCGTCCCGCAGATGGAGGAGACCCTGGCGGCTCATCTGGCTCCTGCAACAGCGGGAGCGAAGCCAGCACGGCCCAGCAAGGCCTGTCGCGCTTCGGAGAAACAGCTCGATAAGTGCTACCGGGCTCAGGGCTTCGGGGCTCGTGCGATGAACGTTTCGACCATGATACAGGCGTACCTGGCAGAAAAGCTGCAGGAGCTCCAGGTAACAACAAATGAACAGGCCGCAGCAGAGGCCCTGGAGGAGGCCCGCAGGGCATCTGACTTCGTGCTCCGCATGATGGGGACAATAGCCATCACACAGGGCAGAGTAATGGCGGAAATGGTTGTCGCTCAGCGCCACCTGTGGATGACTTTAACGGACCTCCCGGAAGACCAGAGGTCTCTTTTTCGTCAACACCCGATCGAGCCGACTGGTCTCTTCGGAGGAGCTCTGGAACGCATCCAGGCCAGGCGGGAGCAAAGGCGTAATGGTAAATGGTAAATGGTAAATGGAGCTTATTTATATAACGCTTTCCAGCCCCCTGTGAGGAGCCCCAAAGCGCTTTACAATACCAGCCATCCACCCATTCATTCAGACATTCATACACCGGTAGTGGTAGCCTGCCTTGCAAGGCGCCATCCAGACCTACCGGGAGCAACTCGGGGTTAAGTGTCTTGCCCAGGGACACAACGACACATGGTGGGCGGATGCGGGATTCGAACCTCCAACCTTCCGATCAGGGGTCGACTGCCATTACCACTACACCACGGCCGCCCCTGGCAGAAAAGCTGCAGGCGGAAGCCCTCCGTGAGAGGTTGCCAAGGAAAAGTTTTGCCCCCCCCCAGGGAGACCATACGTCGCCCTCCACAGAAGAGGCCTGCTGGCGACGGAGATCCTTTTCAGTGCAAGGCGGCTCGGCCTAGGACCTCTTCGATGAACCCAGGTGGGAAGCAGATTCGGGCCTGATGAAACAGGATGAATTCATAATTTTACAGGTTTGCCCGCTATGTGGTACGGAAACCGAACTCTTTGAGCCCAGACTTCATTTGTAAAACGTTACAAGGAGCTGGTGACATGTGTGTGTGCACTAAACATGACTCATTTACAGTATGTGTAATAAAAACAAGCACTTGTTCATCCATGTACAAAAATAAAAGTACCAAAGTGCAGACTACCCTGGTTCTTGACTCGAGCCCCACTTTTGTGAAACACAAACTACTAGGTCAGACTATGAACCGCAGTAGGACACACGAGTTCTGCCTGAGACAGTCAGACCTCGCGACGTCCTCTGTTGGGCAGACCAGCTTGTTTGGGAGCACACGAGAGGGGTCAAAGGCCACCCCTCCCGTACACACACAAAACAAACAACAGATAAACATGCCTTCCAGGCTCACGGCGCAGGCGCAGGCTTGGAGGGCGTGTCTGCCAAACGAATGGATCATGACGATGGTGCGTCATGGGCTCAGGCTGCAGTTCCTCAAAGGACCGCCCCCCTTCACGGGGGTGCTGCAGTCAAATATCAACCAAGCACGCGCACACGTGCTGAGGGAGGAAGTATCAACGATGCTACAGAAAGGAGTAATAAGTATTGTCCCGAAACACAAACTACGCTCCGGTCACTACAGTAAGTACTTCCTGGTGCCCAAAAGAGATCAATCCCTGAGGCCGATCCTCGATCTCAGGATGCTGAACAAGAGAATAAGAACATTTAAGTTCAAGATGCTCACACTACGGCAGGTCCTCCAGTCTGTGAGACCAGGAGACTACGCATGTACAATAGATTTAAAGGATGCTTATTTCCACGTGGACGTGTGGAGGAGGCACAGAAAATACCTCCGCTTTGCATTTGAAGGAAAAGCATACAAATTCAAGGCCTTACCCTTCGGTTTAAAAACTGTTCCTCGTACATTTACAAAATGCCTGGACGTAGCACTGGCCCCTCTCAGGAATCAAGGGGTCAGAATTATGAAATACCTGAATGACGTCCTGATTCTGGCCGGAAGCAGAATGTAGGCTCAGTCACACTTCCGTAGGGTGATCTCTCACCTGGAGGCTCTCGGTTTTGTCATAAACCTGCAGAAGAGCGACCTGACTCCATCACGGGTTACCGTATTTCTGGGAGTACAGGTCGACACCATCCGGTACAGAGCATGGCTCTCGGAGGAACGCATTTCCTCAATTTGCCATTGCCTGGCAAAGTTTAGACTGAATCAGCGGATCCCCCTAAAAACATGCCAACACCTCTTAGGCCTCTTGGCGGTGGCCATACCCTATGTGCCACACGCATTGTTGAAAATGTGGGCCTTACAAATATGGCTAAACCAACAAACACAACCTGCCCCGTTTAGGTGAGCAGGAAAAGTTTGGATCGGTTCAGAGTGCATGAGGACCTTAGAACCATGGAGAGACTTGTCCGTGTTCACAAAGGGGGTCCCGTTGGGACGGGTGTCATCCCGTGTGGTCATCACGACGGATGCCTCGAAAACAGGATGGGGAGCAATCTGCAGAAATTAGAATGCCCGAGGCCTTTGGAAAGAGCAGGAAGTCAGAGTCAGAGTACTTTTTTTTTATTAACATTGCACAAGTTTTCACCAGTACAGCGTGAATATGTACGCACAGTCATCCGGAAGAGGGCGAGTGTGTGAAGCTGCTGCTACAGACCACATGAGACATCATATCACATTATGTTCTTCAGCGCGGCCTCTCCCATCCGTATCGGGATGAAGGTCAAAGGTGTGAAAACAAGGAAAGAACCATGAGGGTCACAGCGTTGGTATTAAAAAAAGATGTATCACATTTTGTCTTTCAAGACACCACATGAGACAGAAAAAACTATACCAGAAGCACATTTAAGACAATCACATGTTGCATTTTGAGACTGAGGCAGTGAGACTTCTGTCCATGAGACATTCCAGATAGCAAACAGTTCTGAGGTGAAACCAGCCGGCCTCCGATAACGCTCATAGAAAAGTTCTCCGGGGGAGGGGGGGGTGTAGCGATAGTGCAGCTGTTTGCCTCAGAAAACACGTCTCAGGAGAAATTTGACATCCAGCCTTTTTCCAAGGCTGTTTAGGGTAAAGTCAGATAAGGATTACAAATATTTTTCACTTCAGGCAGACAGTATAATTCCTTCAGCCTTGAGTCTTGCTGGGCAACTCTGATATGGTCCAATTCTGGACTTTTTCCTCTGATCCAGCTGTGGCCCTTAGATGTTGACCACTAGCGTCCAGAGTCTCAATCCGAGCGGATGATCTGCGATCCTCAGAGATCATGTTCACCTTCCGGATTAGCTCTTAAACAGCTGATTTCCAAGGTCACGGCGTAGATCAGATTGGGTGCTCCAACATTAGGTCCTGCTGAAACTCTCCCTCATTTGCCGATAGGCCAGTGCTCCACAAAACGCCAAAAAAGCAAAGCGTCGCCATCGTAATCCAATTTAATCCAGATTCTTCACATTCTCTCAGAGCACACAGAGAGCGAGACATCACCATTCCATCGAATCCATGGCGTATCCTCTCGTTTCGTCTGCGGGGATGGCCCAGGTCCCCCGTGCCTCGTCTTCTGTTGAAATCTTTTCAGTAGAGTTGAATTCCCATACCACCCAATTCATCTTAATCTTCGTTCGAGGTATTTTCATGAGAAGCTGCAGACAAGACAAAAAGGAGCGGCAGCAAGGGGGGGAAGGACGGGGGAGGAGAGGAGAAAAAGGCGACTGCCTCCTTCAGAAGCCAGATCAGAAGTGAGATTACACATCAACTTCCTGGAATTGTTGGCCGTATTCCTGTCAGTAAAATACTTTTTTGGTAAAGATCTGATTGCAGGGCAGCATGTCCTAGTAAAATCAGATAACAGAACCACGGTGTCCTTCATCAATAGGGAAGGAGGGACAAGATCCCGAGCTCTCCTCAGTCTGACACAAAGACTGCTCACGTGGTGTGCCCCAAGAATATTATCGCTCAGGGCGACTCATATTCTGGGCGAACTGAACTACGGAGCGGATGCCCTCTCAAGAGGGTCTCTCTTGGCATCGGAATGGAGGCTGAGCCCACGGGTCGTGGATCAGGTCTGGTCACGATTTGGGACAGCCTCTGTAGACCTGTTCGCATGCAGGGCCAGCTCACAATGTGACCTCTACTTCTCTCTAAAGGAAACAGACGTACCGTTGGGAACGGATGCTTTGGCCCATGATTGGCCAGCAGGGGTGCTGTATTACACTTTTCCACCTGTCCCTCTGATTCAGGTGATGCTGGAACGTGTACGCAAGGGAGCCCTCTCCCTGATACTAATAGCCCCCAGGTGGCCACAGAAACCGTGGTTCCCGGAACTGATCTCAATGCTGTCAGGGATACCATGGCAGCTGCCCTCTCACAAGGACCTGCTGACTCAGGCACATGGGCAGCTTCTCCATCCACGCCCGGAAATGTGGCAGCTTTCAGCCTGGCCACTGAAGGGAACAGGCTGAAGGCCTGAGGCCTGACTGTTTCTCCTTTAAAAAAAAAAAAGGGGGGGAAACAACATCAAAAGGGGAAACCCTTGGTGCACATGCTTACATGAGGGATGTACTGAGGAAGGGATTACCCCCTCCCCCCCTGACTAACAGGTCTCCGATATCAGGATGGGCCCCTTTGATAGTCCTAAAAGGTTATCTGCTCAGTGAACAGATAAGGGACTTTTTAGGCTCGTATGTGCACCCTGTGTGTACAACAGATTAGCCCCTGAGGGGTCAAAGGTCACCCCGTGTATAAACTGAGTTTTATACCTAAATGGTGCCATCTGAAATGTCAGTGGCCTAAGGTTCTTTTTGCACTTTGATCTTTTTCCTCCTGCTTCCCAAATTATCTAGGGAAGTAGGAGATGGTGAGTAATTGTACCAGTGGAGCACGTCTGTGCTACTTCTAGCTGGAGTTCCACCAATACGTCTAGTGGTAACATCAGGTTGATGTTTCTGCATGTGACGTTCCTTCTCAGGCTGTGCCCTCTACATACACTGTAGAAAGCGGCCGAGAGATGCCTAATGTATGAAGGCAGAAGTTCTCACAAGCATGCATTTTACTGAGCATTTCAAGGGCGTGAATGAATTACGTTCCCATAGCAATAGTGTTGCACCGAGTGACTGACTGATAAGGGAACTGAAAGTTATGCACCATAACTCATGTTCCCTGAAGGAAGGGAACGAGGTGCAACACAGTTGGCCCTTTTCAATGCTGAAGCTCGGTGAAGTGCACTTGGAGAAAGTAGGATGGGCGTCCGCGCCTTAAGTACCCAGAGGGCGGGGTCTTTGGGGTGACACTGACGCCCCTGCCGTAAAGGCGTGAATGTATTCCTTCAGGTAATCGCGCTGGGACGCAATTTCCCATAGCAATAGTGTTGCACCTTGTTCCCTTCCTTCAGGGAACATGAGTTATGGTGCATAACTTTCAGATTCTCATTCCCACCATGTGTAATGGCTGTAGAGTCGTCTTCACGCATTTCGAGAACGTGCGTGGTACGAGAGAGTAAACCAACGGCAGATGTTTGTATTGAAACGTGATCCCCTGGAAGGAAAAACGCAGAAAGTTTCTGTGTTTTGGGATGATGGAAATGTGGAAATATGCATCCTTCAGATCAGTGCTCCGCTACCATAGTTAACTAATGCTTACTACTTCTTCTGGTGTCTGACAGGAAGTTTTACCAATAATCATTCATACAGTAGAGCCCCCAGGAATAAGGTGAAAAGATCAGAAGTCTTTTTTAACTGAAGTTTAACAAACATTTACATAAATACACCTTAATTTTAGACCTCAGTGAAGACAGTCACACAGAGACCAGACTTTCCTCACACCGGCCAGTGGGACGTGGTCACAGAGGATAAAGATGGACTAGAAGAGAGGCATGTCTTTGATGCAGTTATCTGCTGCTCTGGTCACTACACCTATCCCAATCTGCCACTTAAAGATTTTCCAGGTAAATGTGTATTTTACAAAGCATTTGGAATTTTTTTTGTTTAAACTGCATTTTGTTTTTACAAATTAATTGTAATGATGATGCACAGAGACATGATTATGGTGTGTAATGATTCTCTGCTGCAGGAATTGAAACGTTTGAAGGAAAATACCTGCACAGTTGGGACTACAAGGGACCTGAGGACATGTACGGGAAGAGGGTGGTTGTCATTGGCATTGGAAACTCAGGAGGGGACATTGCTGTGGAGGGCAGCAGAGTTGCAGAGCAGGTTCTTGTTGCTAATGTCTTTAAAGACATTTCATCCCTCAGTTGTTTGAATGCCTCATGTATGTGTTGCCCTGCAGGTGTATGTGAGCACTCGTCGTGGTGCCTGGGTCATCCGTCAGGTTTCTGATAATGGTATGCCAGTGGACATGAAGTACAACACACGCTTTGTCCACATCCTCTTCCAGCTGCTACCCATCAATGTCCTCAACTGGATTGGTGAGAAGAAGCTCAATGCCATGTATGATCACACTATGTACGCTCTTAAACCCAAGCACAGGTGGGTGTTGTCAGGACAACATAAAGTAACTTCTTTTTAAATAAAATTGTTCTCTTGATTTAGTTTGTATTTAGTCTATTTTATTTCACCTGTAAATTTGTTATGTGTGATTTTTCTTATTTATTTCATTGATGGTCCTTCATGTTTGTTCTTAACCTCTTTGTAAAGCATTTTGTCAACAACTGTAGTTGTTTTTAAATGCACCATATAAATAAATTGGACATTTTTACATAGAAAAATATTTATTTAATATCTCAAATTTTTGTTCAATTTCTCAACAGACTCTTCAGTCAGATTCCGGTGATCAACGATGACTTGCCACTGAGA
Organism: Garcialebias charrua; assembly: GCA_038048925.1. NCBI lineage: Eukaryota > Metazoa > Chordata > Actinopteri > Cyprinodontiformes > Rivulidae > Garcialebias > Garcialebias charrua. The sequence continues at coordinate 21,160 of JBBPBX010022094.1, forward strand.
GTCCTGTCAGGATCAGTCATCATCAAACCCAATGTGAAGGAAATTCGTGGTTCCACTGTGGTGTTTGAAGATGGCACCACTGTGGAAAAGGTCAAGAGTGTCTTCCAACATACATTATCTACAAGTCTTCTTGTATTTCTGACATAATCTTCAATGGTTCTTTTTTATTTCAGGTGGATATGATTGTCTTTGCCACAGGGTACAACTATGGTTTCCCCTACTTACCAAATGATGTTATGTACAAATCTGGACATCGTGTGGGTCTTTACAAACATGTTTTCCTTCCACATTTGGAGCATCCAAGTCTAGCAATTGTGGGTTTCATTCATTCCCTTGGAGCCATCATGACTCAAGCAGAAATGCAGGCTCGCTGGGTGGCACATGTCTTTAAAGGTAAAACTCAGAGTCTGGCTTCTCTTTTGTTCCTATTGTAGATACTTCAGGAGCATGATTTGGTCAGATCTCTGCATGATACATGTTTTTTTTTCAAAGGACACAAGAAGCTGCCCTCAAACCAGTCCATGATCAAGGCTGTGGAAAAAGACACTAAAGATATTGAAAAAAAGTGAATATTTTTTCCATGATATCCTGATGCATGCTCAATAATCCAGGTAGAAGAATCTAAAAAAGTTTAGTCTGGTCCGCTGGACATTCAAATAACAAAACAAAAAAATGTAGAAATGTTTTGTCTTTCGTCCAAAAGACATCTTCAGTCTGAGGTGCTGTATTCAGCTCAGTCTTATAAATAGCACCCTCTCACAGTGGATCAAACAGTCAGTGTTGCCAGATAGAGTCCAGGTTTTCCAGCCCAAAAAGCTGTTAAAAACCGCCCAAAACCCACCCAATCAATATATTGAAATATTTACTGTTTTAATATGAACTCACATTAGCCAAGTAAATTTAACACTATGTGGCAAAATGCAACAATACAACAAAATCTGCCCAGAGTGCTCTGCGTAAATGACCAACTTAAACACAGGCAGACTGGGAGTGGAGGGCGCCTCGAGTTGCGTTCACGAACCGTTCAGAAAGTGTCACATGACACATCACCAGAGGTGGGTAGGAACGAGTTACATTTACTCCGTTACATTTACTTAAGTAGCTTTTTGAGAAAATTGTACTTGTGAGAGTAGTTTAAATGTGTAAGACTTATACTTTTACTTGAGTAAATTTTAGGGGAGAACACCGCAACTTTTACTCAGTTACTATGGGCTTTCTGCCGATCGCTACAGTTACTTTTGTTTCAAGTATGTAAAAACATTTGCAGCAAAATTATTGCGTAACTTATTGTCACCTGACGGTAACCAATCAAGTGAAGCCAACCAGTCACGTGACCACAACAAACTCTCCACGCGGGCCATGTTGAGTGACGTCAGAGATTCTGGTAAACAGTTGTTTATCCACCTTATTCCTACGCCCCATGATGCCTTGCGCGAATTATGTGAACGACTTCCGCTGAAAGTCAGAACCGGCACTTTTGTTACACGCTAGCAACGCGCTAACCGGTTTTCGTCAGAGGTTTTAGGTCATAAAATATGTGGGAACATAAACTATCACAACTCAGATGTAGAGATATTGTTTTACCGCTACCTACAGCTGTTGAGGGGTGGGAGGACGACTTGAAGAAGTGGCCGAAAATAACGTACACTAGCATGTTTAGCTACTAGCATACTTAGCTACTTTGACAGTTGCTTCAGATGGCGAAGCAATGAGCAATCTGAAAAGCTCTGAAGCTTACTAGTATCTTCACAGTAACAAGGTTGGTCCTGTTATGTTAAGAGAGGTGGGACACTTTATTTAAACAAACATAAAGCCCAGTCTAAGCATTAAAACTCCACATCTCCAGGTCCAGCTAACAATGATGTTGCTTTGGACTTTTGAGCTGCAAGATGTTTATCTGGACACCAACTGAGCACCTGGAGCTTGACATTTCTTTTGACAAAGACTTTACTGATTCACAAATGAAGCACCTTGAGAACTTTTAATAAAATACAGTAAATGAAAACAAATAATGAAATAGACAGGAAACGATCTTTAAAAACTTGATAATGACAAAAGTGACATTTAGATAGAAACAGTAGTTTAATCCAAAATTAACTGATATAGTGCACACAAAAACCTAACCTTGTAAGAAGGTTAACAGTCAACTATTGTACATAACAAATGAATCATTTTAGCAAATACTTTTCTAATGTAATATAGTTAACATTGCATCCTTTAAAAAACATGTTGAGTTGTGTTACGTTTACAGCAAGTACACCAGTACTGTACATGTTTGAGAAAAATGTTTACATTTAATGTCTTCTCACTTGAAATAAGCTGGCATCCTTTGCGTGTGAATGCTGGAACGATTACATTGACACCATAGCTCTTGCAGCAGGTCCCTCACTGTGAAACCACGATCACCCATCACCTCATCTCCAGCACGCAGATAGTCCAGAAACCCAGAGTTCTGTGTTATATACCTGTCACTGCATTTACCACCATAAGCATCTGAAATAAACATGATTATTCCAGAGGGAGAAACAGCCAATAAATATTTCACAGTGTTATTTGCATGTATGATTCACTTCTGGAGTCCAAGTTTTTAGCTTTCTGCAAAACATGTTGCTTTAATTGTTTCACGGGGCAACCATAGAATAAGGTTGTTGGTTTGTTCTGACATTATGTCAATCCACATTCCAACAGTCATGCTGCATGTGACTGGTGGTGTTGAGCAGCTCCACACTCTCATCAAGCCCATCTGAAAGTAAAAGTACAGTATACAAACTTTAGGGTTCATTTATGAACACACACACACACACACCTATATTATATATATATATAAACACACACCTATATTATATATATATAGATATATAGATAGATATGTATAAATAAACGCACACACAGCATACATATAGGTGCGTGTGTTTATTTGCCAGTTATGAACGAAAATATTAGTATAATTTAATTACTGACTACATAAAATCATAACACTAAAAGCTGTCTCCTAAATCATACCTGGTGTTCTCGATCCTCTGGAGGATACGGTGACTTTTTTCAGGTGGTTTCTCGTAGCCCAGCCACAAAGAAGGATGCAGGTTTTTGTTTTCGGAGCATGTTCAACACACACTAGTTGCAGCCACTAATTCAGCTTCGTCTGATTATTCATACAGCCATGAACAGCGCAACAGGTACCCGAGCTCCTCAAGACATCTTCGTGACAATATTAGCTCGAAATAACAGAAAACAGAACTTCAACAGAACTTCTACGATGCGCGCAGATTAGCAAGCAAACAACGAGGAGCCAATGCAAAAATTCTACTTCCGGGGTCAAACGGAAGTACGGCACATTATCTCTTCTACAGTGACACCTTCAGGAATAAGGTGGATAGGATGTCAAAATGTAAGAAAATGAGTTCCAACATTTACTGGTAGAATTAAAAGTTTTGCAGAAAGTCAAGTTTATTATTATTTAGCAGAATATTCTGGCTACAGTTGCCTTTGTGTTTGTTTTTTTATGTACAATGTAAAAGATAAGTGGTTTATTTCTAAATCCTTTTGGCTGGTATTGCCTTTGTGTTTTTATTTACAACAATGTATGTTCAGTCTCATTAAAAGTTATGTTTCCTTGTAAATCCATTTGCATGTTATAATTTAATGACACGAGATGGTACTCCGCAGTTACTCACTACTTGAGTAGGTTATAATCAAAGTACTTTATTACTTTTACTCAAGTAAATTTTTGGATGCCTACTCACTACTTTTACTTGAGTAATATTTGGTTCAAGTAACAATACTTTTACTTGAGTAAAAAATTTGAATACTCTACCCACCTCTGCACATCACATACAACATCCTGATGGTGCGTGATAATCCAAGCAGGAAAAAAAAGACGTTAAATTTGATCCTCTGGATTAAAAAATTGTAGAAACGTTTCCTCTTTTATCCAACAGACTATTTTATTACTTCTGTATTTAAATAAATAAATAAATAATAATATATATTTTCACACACACACAATACCCCCACTCCTGTAAAGATATATAGGTGTTTATATGTTCAATGTGATTAATCAAATGTGATCATTGGTGCTCTTTATTAAGAAAATCAACACGTCACATTTCAGGATCTGATTATTATAGACACATTAAATGTTCACTAATAAATATTTCTATATTTATCATCACAGTAATAGTGTTACACACGTTATTAGTTGTAAACACTCAAAATATTGTTGGCTTAGTGTTTACCTATAACCTAAACATTTAAGGAATAAACGTTTTTAATAATCACTTTAAAAGTTATAAATGTTGTCTTTGGTGCATGTTTGTTTTCCAAATATATTAGTGTGTGTGAATGACAGGCATTATCATAAAACACTTTGTAGAACGGTGCTTTATGAAGTTCAGTCCGTTTCCTTCTATAGCAGTTCTGCCACATCCAATATGGCGGCCGCTCCGACGTACTGCCGCTACAGACCAGCCCACTCAACGAGGTGTCCACTAACTGCCTCACCAGTTCTCTGTTGTGACCGCCCTGGCAGTTGACAATAGCCAATCAGTGATGGAGAAAGGTCAGAGGAGTTTTGCTATGAAATAATGATGAATGATTGTTTGAAATGTATTTAATAGGTTAACTCAGAAACTGCCGATCTGACTCCAAATCCGCCCAAATTATCCCCACTCGCCCAAAGCTATTTTTACCCGCAAAGTAGAGAATGAAAACCGCCCAAATGGCGGTAAACCGCCCAATCTGGCAACACTGAAACCAGTTTGCTGCTGACAGCCAAAACCAGCTGCGCAAATGATTAAGGAGAACCATCAGCCTAACGATAGGTCATTAGCACCCTGATGGCTGCTTGCTATTCACAAGGGGCTGAGTAGGGATGGGAATTGACAATAATTTGGCAATTCAGATTCCTTTATCAATATAATCTATTGATTCAATTCCTTATCAATTCTGTTATCAATTCTCATTGGGTTAGGCAATAAAATATAGTACACCGTTTGTGTGCATGAAGTATTTAATGCTCTTTCACCAGAACAAAAATAGAACTTTTTTGAAAAAAGAATTCCTAACTAACATTATTAAGGGGCTGTCCTTGGTTGGAAAGGGTGATAGGCTTCTATACAGTTGGACTTCTCGATCCACTCTATGAGCTATGGAGATGAGGACTGCTGCTGCACTGACAGAAGCTTGCTGTCCTCTTCCTCAAAAAGTTCTTCTAGGGCTGTCTCTTTTTGCTGCTTCATGGGAGGCATCTGAAATTATTGACATAACCACAATTTGTAATTCACAAGTTTCAATTTTAAAATAAATAATGTAATAATCCATGCAATCTATCATCTTTCATTACAAAAAGCAAAACTTACATACTGTAGTTATCATCTTCATCCTCTTCTGCCTCCCTCTGCGTCTCTCCCAGCTCTGCCAGCTTCAGAAGAAATTCACCATTAAAAACAGTGAGCAGCAAGAAAAGCTCTCACAACAGAAAGAGGCTACAATGAAACACACTGAACAAAAATATAAAACAACACTTTTGTTTTTGCTCCCATTTCTACGGTGGCATTTTTAGGTCTGTTGTGTGTTGGATATCGTCATCCTGAAAGCTAAAGGTGTGCTAGCACCAGCCGGACTCCGGCAATCCTCGTCAACTAAATGTTATTACAGGAGATGGAGTTTATTTATACAACACAGTGGAAGCAGTAAAGCAAAAAAGTAACAAGTGACAGGAACTGGAGGAGTTTAACGTTACCTGCTGCAACATTTAAAATGGAGGACGTTTTGTTAGCTCCACTTCCACCACCACCGCCAAGCAGCGTGTTAACGACGGTACATTTGTGAAAACTAACCTCATGCTGAGTGGTCAAATGCTTTCTGCATGTTAATAATAATAATAATAATAATGAATTCAATTTATAATGCACTTTTCATTAATGAAAATCTCAAAGTGCTACAAGGTGCAGCAGAATTTAATATCAATAAAATGTTAAGTATTTCCGCCCTTTATTGTATTCGACGCTTTGCATGTGTTGCAAGTAGCCCTGGTTTCGTCTTCGCTTCTTCCTCGACGCCATGTTGAACACCAAATACGGCGCATGTCTATGATGTCATCACGTAAATGCGTCACCACGACGAGTCAGTAGAACCGATGAACTGAATCGTTAAGACAAGCAGCCTACAATTCCAGGGAATTGAACTACTAAGAACCGGTTTTCTAAAAGAACCGGTTCTCAATTCCCATCCCTAGGGCTGAGTGATCCTAGCAATAACAGCATTGTAAGAGGGGGATAGTTTAACACGGAGGCCTCCACCTCTGTTTAATGATGGACGGTTTCTTTTCACAAAGATGGCCTCTTTACTCCTCTCTCAAACCATTGTTCCTCTCTATAAAGGATGTGAACATCTTCATCCCTGAAAGAGTGACCGCTGGCCTGGAGATGAGTGTAGACCGCAGAGTCCTGACCTGATGATGTTGATCTTCTGTGCTGGGCCATCCTTTTGGCCAGTGGCTGTTTAGTTTCCCCGATGTAAGACTGATCACAGCCCTCCTGACACTGAACAGCATACACAATATTACTCTGTTTGTGCCGGGGGACTGGATCTTTGGGATGAACCAGTCTTTGCCGTAATGTATTTTGGGGTTTAAAAGCCACTGGGACGTTGTGTTTAGAAAATAAACGTCTCAATTTCTCTGAAACTCCCGCAACATACGGAATGACCACTGGTCTGGGTCTGGGTTCCTCCTTTTCACCTGATGGCTGGCTGGAGTCCTGTTTGGGTTTCTTCTCTGCTTTCAGGAAGGCCCAGTTAAGATATCCATATTGCTCGAGTCTAGAGCCTGTCTTGTGTGGGATTTCTCCTTAAGCCTATAGCTCCTGAGTTAGTGGGGACGCTGTCTGTTCTGTGGTACAGAGACTTGATGACTCCTAACTTGTGCTCCAGAGGGTGATGGGAGTTAAATTGCAAATACTGGTCTGTGTGGGTGGGTTTGTGGTACACTTCAGTTTGCAAATGTCCTCCATCAGAAACTGAGACCTCACAGTCCAAGAAAGCCAGCCTGCCATTTTTTTACTTCTCGTGTGACTTTGATATATTTATCCACAGAGCTGATGTGATCTGGGAAAGGTTGGACTTCCTGAAATTTAATTTTAACCCAGGTGTCGTCAACATACCTGCACCAATGACTTGGTGGTGTCCCTGAAAAGGATGTCATGGCTCGCTTTTCTACCTCATACATGTACAGGTTGGCAACAATAGGAGAAACTGGAAACCCAATAGAACACCCATGTTTCTGCCTATAATATTGCTCCCCATAAGTGAAGTAGGTTGACTGCAGGCACAGTTTCAAGAGTTGACACAGTTGCTCTGTGGAAAGTGTGGTCCTGCTGCTCAGAGTGGTGTCTGATTTCAACCTTAAACTGACCACCTCTACTGCCTCATCAACAGGAATGCACATAATATCACATCACTCTTTGCATGCATTCCTGTTGCTACCAACCTGTACATGGAAGACGTAAAAGATAGCCTTGACATCCTTTTCAGGGATGCCACCAAGTCATTGGTTCAGGTATGTTGATGACACCTGGGTTAAAATTAAATTTCAGGAAGTCCAACATTTCACTGATCTCATCAACTCTGTGGATAAATATATCAAGTTCACACGAGAAGATGTAAAATATGGCACTCTAGCTTTCTTGGACTGTGAGGTCTCAGTTTCTGATGGAAGACATTTGCAAACTGAGTTGTACCGCAGATTTGCAGTTTGACTCCCATCACCCTCTGGAGCACAAGTTAGGAGTCATCAGGACTCTGAATCACAGAGCAGACAGCATCCCCACTAACTCAGGAGCCAGGCTTATGCCTCTTACCCACCGCACAACTGCAAACGCGCCTGCCGTCCCCTTTTTGCCGCTGGTCACGGTTCCACTGAACCACTGAACACCGTCTGATGACGTACACTAGGGGGTAGCAGAGGGAGGGGTCTCTGGCTTGTTTTCCGGGTTCAGTTGTTGTTTTAACTGCACCTCCGACGGTCTTCGATGAGATTAAAACTTTTTTTTATGTTTGGGGTGATCTACACTGGAGAGTACAGCAGCCTGTCAGCAGCAACTGTAAAAATGCCACGTTTCTTACCGGAGTTTGGGTCCAATTCCTGGAGGCTGGATCCGGTGAGTTTAAAAAGTCCGAAAAAAGTCCCGTTGTGGTTGTGTAATCAGATAGCGAGGCTCTCCCGACTGTTTGCCGGATGCGTCGAGCCGCCAGAGATCAACATTTGGGACGTCTGCGGCTCGACGGCGACGCGCGCGTGCGTGTGCAGGCTGCCGTCGCGCCGCTTCGATCACTCGAATCTCGCCGCTTCCTTGTTCCCCGTGACTCCACGCGTCTCCTCCATAGACTTTGAATGTAAACCGGTGTTATCCGGCCGCTTCGGCCGCCCGACGCCGGGGGCGGTGGGTAGGAGGCATTAAGGAGAAATCCCACACAAGACAGGCTCTAGAGCAAGGGTCACCAACTAGGGGTTGAACGAGTGCATAATTTTAAAACTCAACATTAACATAATAATACTCGAGTAGAGCTCGAGTAGTTGATGATGTCATAGGATCTCAAGATGCAAAAAATAATTTACTAATTAAAACTGCAAAAAAAACAAAAAAAGTAATTTATTATTTACAAAAAAAGACCAACAAAACATTGGGAGCATATATTAGGCTCCTAACATTTATCTTACAGAAAATAAGTCACAGGAAACCTAAAACTGTTAGTTATTATTATTAAGCTGCAAAAGTGAAAAGAAATGTGTGACGCGTCAAAAACTAAACTAAAAACAGGGGGGCGGTTGACCACCCCGCACCACTGCCTGTGGTGCTGCGCATTCGGTTTAGTTTTATAGATTAATATGTTAATAGGTTTTTATAGGTTTAGAGATTAATATTTTTTGCCTTTTATTTGTGAAACAAGGTCAGAGGAAGCTGGTTCTGGTTCGGTCATTGGACCCAGTGTTACAACACCACATTCTGTGACCTGCAACAGTTCATGCAACACCGCCCCCTACGGTCACAATATACGGTGGTCACAGAATATGGTGTAACACCGGTTTGCAACGCGCTCCAAACAGGAAGTTGATTCATTTTCTGTTCTGTAACTGCGACGTGATGACGTCACTACGAATACTCGACTTGAAATTTAAAAACTCGATAGAGGTCCAAGTAATGGATGTGCCGATTACTCGAGTAGTCTGGTAAAGCCCTATCACCAACCTTTTCGAAACTGAGAGCTACTTCGTGGGTACGGAGTCATACAAAGGGCACCAGTTTGATAACTCTTCGGAAATAACAAAGCGTAAATTGAAAAAAATGTATAATAAACATATTTTTAAGAACATATTTTTAAGACAGACATTTTAAAATATATATAAATACAAAAAAGAATAACAACTGAATAAAATGAATATTTAAATCCAAAGGTGGGCACATGAACGCTGGGGACCGCTAATGCGCTAATCCGCTTACAGCGGACCTAACGTTTTTGTCCAGGTAACAACAAAGTGACAAACTTTTATAATTCATAAGCGGATTTGTGCTATTTTTATTTAAAATGCAGTACAGCTAATAACTAATTATCTATCAGTAAAAACAAATAAACTTATTAGAGGCTCTTATGCTGGCTCCGTAGCTGCTTGTTTTGCCTTTTTCCCCTCCCTCACCGTAAAGAGCAGAGAGGAGGGAGGGTTGGAGGGGGAGCAGAGGGGAGAACAGACACGGATCTACCATGTAGGCAAATGATGCCGTTGCTTGGGGTCCCAAATCAGCAGGGCCCCGGCCCCGCCCCGCCCGCCAGTCACCTACATTACTAACATTGCTCATGCTTGTTAATGTACATTTAACATAAAAATAATTATAGTTACGATCATTAAAAACGCAATACAAAAACCGGTCGATTTCTGTATCCCCCTACTAAAAATGGACTATTCCATCTTGACATCTTCCGGGTCAGAGGTGAACTCGGGGGCTAATTCTGTGGCTAGCTGGTTGTGCTGGGTTTCTTGGATAAATCCGCAGAGAACCCCGCTGTTTCAAGCCAAATTAACGCGGCCGGAGGATTTTATTGTGTGTTTTGTGTCGACCACTCGACGGTGAGTCGTTAGTTTTATGTATTTTAGTTACTTTTCATTAAATCTGTTGACTACCTATAGAATCTTGACATCTTCCGGGTCAGAGGTGAACTGGACGCTAACTCTGTGGCTAGCTGGTTGTGCTGGGTTACTTGGATAAATCCGCAGAGAACCCCGCTGTTTCAAGCCAAATTAACGCGGCCGGAGGATTTTATTGGGTGTTTTGTGTCGAACACTCGAAGGTGAGTCGTTAGTTTTATGTATTTTGGTTACTTTTATGTATAAATGCGGTGGCGAGACGCCCGTGTATTTGAGATTTAAAAGTGGTCTTAGGGATTAAAAGATCATTCTCTTTTTTGTTAATTTCGTGGCCGAATAGAATATATGTACGTAAAGTATTAAATAAATCCTTTGATTTTTGTAATTTCATCCTTTTAGGATCATTTTAGTTACTTTTCAGTTGGCAGTGTAGTGCAAATATTGCATAACGCTGCCGGCTACCAATTGTCGAATATAAATAGCGGATTAGATTAGCTTCCCCTAATTTTCATAAGACATTTGTGCTTTTGAAATTGTGGACCTAAAAAAATTAATAAGCGTTATAGAAATTGTGGAACTAATTTTTTGATTAGCGTTGCCCACCACTGTTTAAATGCAGCTTAGTAGTGAGTTTTGCTATCGGTCTTTTGCAGACACGTGACTTTTAGCACCTCTGGTCGCCATTCTGGGTGTATACCGGTTCACTTAAACAGAGGAAGTTCATGTTAAACACAGTGCGATACAGAACAATAACATCAGCAAAATGCAAACTAAATATAAAAATGAGCACCAAATTCGTCAAATGAGTTTCTCTCTATAAGGCTTCTGCTCATTTTCATATTTAGTTTGCATTTTGCTGATGTTATTGTTCTGTATCGCACTGTGTTTAACATGGACTTCCTCTGTTTAAATGAACCGGTATACACCCAGAATGGCGACCGGAGGTGCAAAAAGACACGAGCCGTGACGTCACATGCAAAAGACCGATTTTTAGAACAGGTCCGCGGGCACCTCAAATGGTCCTTGGGGGCACCCATGGCACTGGGTTGGTGACCCCTGCTCTAGAGCAATGTGGATATCTTAACTGGGCCTTCCTGAAAGCAGAGAAGAAACCCAAACAGGACTCCAGCCAGCCATCAGGTGAAAAGGGGGAACCCAGACCAGTGGTCATTCCATATGTTGCGGGAGTTTCAGAGAAATTGAGACATTTATTTGCAAAACATAACATCCCAGTTGCTTTTAAACCCCAAAATACATTACAGCAAAGACTGGTTCATCCCAAAGATCCAGTCCCCCGGCAAAAACAGAGTAATATTGTGTATGCTGTTCAGTGTCAGGAGGGCAGAAGAAGTCTTTCGGACGAAAGACGAAACGTTTCTACATTTTTGTTTTGTTTTGCTTTTTGAATGTCCAGAGGACCAGGCTAAACTTTTTAGATGTTTCTATGATCCTCAACGTAACATGCACTTCACTGTATTTTTACTGAATAATCATGTTTTTTAAATATATATATATATATCCACAGCTATAAAGTGTCTAAGCTGACACCCCTGCAGGTGGACTTTGTTTCTTATATGGACAATCTAGCTGGAGAGATTGGAGTACGGCCTAGTCTTCTCTGGCTCTTCTTCACAGACCATGCTCTGTTTAAAAGGGTTTTATGGGGGCCTGTCACTGCATACCAGTACCGCTTAAGGGGACCAGGTAAATGGGAGGGAGCCCGAAGGGCAATCTTCACCCAGTTTGACCGCGTATACCAGCCCCTAAAAACCAGAAAGGTTTGAACAAAGTTTTTCAAATGTCTTTTCTAAACTTCATGACAGTTTTGGTTTATCACTAATGGTAGCTTAATGTTTTTTTCTTTCTCTTCCATGTCCTCCAGCTGCCTGAGCAAGAGTCTTCCATTACAGCCCGTCTTATCAAGCTCAGCCTGGCTATTCTGACTGGAGGAGGAGCTGTTTACTATATTCACACACGCAACCCAGATACCATACACAACTTGTTGTCCAACCTTTGCCCACATAAACTCTAAATGAACTGCATCCATCCCCAGATGAAAAAATAAAAACTCTGAAATGTAAAATACATTTGCTTGTTCTGGATCTGCTGAAGTTCAATTTTTTTCCCCTTCTGTTTGTTTCTTTTTGATGCTTTTCTTAGTTCATATCTTAGATCATATCACTGTTTTTCTTTTACGTTTTATTGTTGGATGTAACTGGGACCCTGTTTACATAATCTTGTTTTATCACATGTACCACATGTGGTGTGAAAGAAAATAAATAATCTCTGACTCTGACTATGATTCTGGACGAATGGTATTTATATCACATTGAGCGCAGCTGATCGTTGATAGCCTGATAGCAGCATCATTCAATCTTTAGCTTATTTGAACTCCAATAAGACACTGAAATTTAAAAATGTGTGTATCCCATACCTATTTTGGAATAAAGAAAAACTTCAGACACTACTCTGAATAATTTATAAAATTCTTCTAACAACATATAGAAACACCCATGCTATCAGAACATCTGGATCAACAAAATCAAAATATCAGTTCCTGCACAAACCAGGAAGGACATATGTTGGTGGGTTTTTGCTAAGAGAATGGAAATGACTTTAGTCACTGCATTTCCAAAAGGGAGAAAAATAGTGAGACAGGAGTATGCAGGTTGACATTCTGTGTGGAAGAGGAAACCTGAGGGAGCATGAGGACTGTAATGTTGTGGAAGGGGAGAGCATGACCAGACAGCATTGGACGGTTATGTGTAGAACGACTGTTGTTGTGAAGAAGAGAAAAAAAGTGAAGTCAGAGAAGAAGACCAAATGGTGGAAGCTCACAAAGGAAGAATGTTGTGAGGAGTTCAGAGAGGAGCTGTTAAATGGGTCCATGAGTAAATTTTGACCCACTTTTTGATGATAGGCATTAAAATACATCTTAAAGTTAAAAAGATGGAGTAAAAAAATAGATGTTTCACCTTGTATTTATCACAAGTAAACTTTACAGCATTACAGGAGCCAGCCTGACACCTGCTGTCAGGACTGAGCTGTCACTTTCATGTCAGTAAATAGCTCTGATAATAAAAAGAGATCATACTTAAAGCTGCAGTTGTGTATTGTAAGTTAAAATATTTGCTCTGTATTCACTGGACAATTGGTCATCATTAATTTCAGGCAGACTCTCTCACTGGTACATTTTCATCTATAAATCACTCCTTGGTCTGTTGTCTTCATATATCTCCTCCTACGTCACTTTAAGAATGCAGCTACAGCGTGCACTTTCAAGACATCATTACCTGCCGTGTCCCCTCAGTACAGATTGAATTTGGCAAAGGGGCTTCTCCTACTCTGCTCCTGTAATCTGGAACATCTTGCAAAAAAGATCTGAAGCTCTCCACTTTGAAATATCTAAGGGATTTTAAATAATTAAGTTCAATGTAAAAATCAATGCAGATATGTTCCTGTTTTTAGTATTTTACCCCGTTTCATAATGTAGCTTGTTTTTACTTCATTTTTAATATTAATNNNNCTTGCTTTTACTTCATTTTAAATATTAATACTTTTATTTACATTTCATTCTATATAATTTTTATGACTGTTTATTGCTGTGTGCACCTCATCTGTGTTTTTTTATTTTTATTTATTTTTAAAAACAGGTCTGTCATGAAAATGAGTCCTTGTGACTCAGTGAGACTAATCTGTATCAATAAAGGTGAAAAAATTAATCTAATTGTTATCAAACTAATGATTTGACACAAGCCTGTATGACAAATGATAGTTTCATGTGTTAATGTTTCAAATACACTAAAAATTTTCTGTGAAGAGTTTTTAGTCTTGAAGCTGACGACCCATACATGAGTGCAGAAGTTGTGGTTAACAGTTTTGTGTCCTCATGACTGCCATTTATCTTCTTCAAATGCTGTCATTTTAGTCACAACTTTTGATAAAATCAGCTTTTTTTGCTCTTTGAACCAAGGAAAAATCTTAGGGTGTCATGGAACATTCCTTAGTGGCAAATAAGTGTCACTTGAAGAAAAAAGGTTCAGCACAAATGCCCATATTTCTTCCATATTGGTTGATAGTGAAGCAAAGGGGTGTTAGGCACATAGTTGTCTTCATATCAAGATGTAAAAAGGTTCTTATTCCATTGTTTTTTATTTATAAAAAGAAAGTGAATGTTTTTATTGTCAGGTGCATCAAAATATAAGTATCATGTTTTAAATTCTATCTGCATTTATACTATTTCCATTTTCTTTAACTAAATTTAACTTAAATTTTAATTTAAAATTTAAATAAATTTCATACCATAAACATGCAAGTGTGAGCTGGTATGACAATAAAAAGTCCTTGAATCCTTAAAAGGATGTTTTGTCAGTTTATTTTCTCTACAAAGTGAATGTTCTCTTCCACTTACTGTGATTTTTTTTCTTGCACTCACTGTGAGCCTGTAGTGTGGATTTAGTGAGCTGATCTGAACATCTGGAATAAACCAGTTTTTTAACAAACTGTTTTATCAGCACTGTTTGATTGACCTGTGTCATACTGTGCCCTCTTTTTGCAATACCAGACTGATAATCTTTCCACTACCATATATTAAAGTGGTAGCTCCTCAGATTTGCTGGACAGTAATTGTAGTGACCAAATCTAACAAGGATAAGTCAGGTCCTCTGGACGGATTATTTGCTGAAATGTTTCGCCTTTTATTAAAAAGAGTTATTCAGTCTGAAGAAGATTGTCTGTTGAATAGATTTTGTACATTACATTTCCAGAGTGGACAGCATGGTGGTGCACTTGGTGGAGCTGCTGCCTCTCTGCAAGCAGGTCGCCCCGGTTAAAATCCCGGATGGGGACCTTTCTGATTTGAGTTTGCATGTTCTCTCTGTGCATTTGTGTGTTTTCTCTGGGTACTCCAGTTTCTTCCCACAGACTAAAAATATGCATGTTAGGCTGATTGGTAACTCTAATGCCGGGTACCGACCTAACGCGTTTCGGGCAGCGGAAGCGGCCGGTTTACATTGAAAGTCTATGTGGAGACGCATCGAGGCGTGGCGAATCGTGATGCGGCGCGTTTTGAGTGTTTGAAGCTGCGCTTCAGCACGCGGCAGTACCTTTCCGCGCACGCGCGCGTCCGAAGCAACCTACGCGTTGAGCAAAGTCGAGCCGCCAAGGATCGACAAAGTTGATCTTTTGCTGCTCTACGCGTCCAGCAACCAATCGGGAGAGCCTCTGCTATGTGATGACGCAACGACAACGGGACTTTTTTTGGACTTTTGAAACTTACCCCATCAAGCCTCCATAAATGAACCAGCCTCCGGTAAGAAACTTGGCATTTTTACAGTTGCTACTGTCCGCTCGAGCGTACGATCACCCCAAACATAAAAAAATGTTTTAATCTCAACAAAGACTTTTGGAGCTGCAGTTCGGCTCGTAGAAAACCCACTCAAGTAGTAACGAGGCTCACGTGCAGCTGATTTTATCTGCCAGCAGCATGAAACAAGCAATACGACCCGGAAAACGAGCCAGACCCCTCCTCTGCCTGCTCCCAGTGCGCGTCATCAGACGCGTCTTCAGTGGCTTCCGTGTGAAAGTGACAAGCGGCCAAAAGGGGGCGGCAGGAGCGTTTTGACGGTTCTGGTCGGTACCCGGCTTAATGCCGGGTTCTCACCAAACGCTTTTCGCGCAGCCGAAGCAGCCACTTTACATTGGAAGTCTATGTGGCCGAGCATCTTGGCGCGGCGCGTCCGCAGCAGTTCAAGCAGCGCGGCAGTGAGCAGCAGCTGTTTTCCGCGCCCGCGTTGCCTCCGAGCAGCGACTGTCGAAGCTAGATTTGTCCTGCTTCTGCTGCTCGCCGCGTCCCAGCAACCAATCAGGAGTGCCTCTGCTATGTGATGACGCAACAACAACGGGACTTTTTTTGGACTTTTCAAACTTACCCAACGAGCCTCCGGTAAGAAACTTGGCATTTTTACAGTTGCCGCTGTCCGCTCGAGCGTACGATCACCCCAAACATAAAAAAAGTTTTAATCTCAACAAAGACTTCCGGAGCTGCAGTTCGGCTCGTAGAAAACCCACTCAAGTAGTAACGGGGCTCACGAACAGCTGATCTTATCTGCCCGGTGCACAAAAACACAAAACAAACCCCACTGGAAAAAGGAGCCAGACGCTGCTCCAACTGCGCGTCATCAGACACGTTCAATGTGAACAGACATCTGTTGACAAGCAGCCAACCCAGCGCGTCAGGAGATTTTTTGAAGCGCGAAAAGCGTTTGGTGAGAACCCGGCATAAATTGTCTCTAGGTGTGAACGAGAGAGTGAATGGTTGTTTATCCTGTTTGTCTCTATGTGTCCCTGTGATGGACTGAAGACTTGTCCAGGGTGTCCCCCGCCTCTCGCACAGTGACTGCTGAATATGGGCACCTGTGACCCCCGTGATCCAAAAAGCAAGAAGTGGGTAAAGATCATGGATGGATGGCATTACTGTCAGTTTGAGGAATATTTCCATTGTTAAACGTATCTTTTTGTTTTAAACCCCATCCCTACTTCAATGTTTGTCACTTATCCCACCGGGGGTGGTGGTGGCTGGGAACGGAACCCCCATGATAAATGAGGGATGGACGGACTGACTGACTGACTGACTGACTGACTGACTATCTATGTATATCTATGTATCTATGTATATCTATGTATATCTATGTATCTATGTATATCTATGTATATGGAGCCAAGATGGTGTAGTGGCAGGGCTTTTGACTTGGAACCCGAAGGACGCGGGTTCGCGTCCCGGCCACTACACACCTTGGGGTGTCTATGAGTGCACATCTAATTCTCCAGCTCCCCGGGCACTTTCTATGGCTGCTCACTGCACCACCTGGTAGGTGGTTGGGTTAAATGCAGAGACGAATTTCGTCTGTGTATGGGAAACATACGCAGATGACAGGAAAAGACATTATTATTATATCTATGTATCTGTGTA
>JBBPBX010022095.1:0-41748 GCA_038048925.1 Garcialebias charrua
AAGGGGACCACAGATGCAAAATTCACTTTTTAATGTTTTTTTTACTCAACTTTGGGTATTTACTTCATAAAAAAACAGTCCTTGTGCCAAAAAAATGCACCCAGTGGTTTATTTACTCTAAGTAGATTTATTTATTTTTGATAAATACACCAGGATTCACACTTCCTGCAGTTATTGACGTCACAGGCCGTAGCCAATCACCTCAAACCTGAGTCCAGCCCCTCACCTAGCAACCCCTGGTTAGGCTCAACCCACTTCTGTATTAAACACATGACTGTTGTTTTTCATGATTTCATCTCATCTTTTGTTTATATGTTCTTAATTTCATGTGTACAGCACTTTGTTGCAGCTGTGTTTTTTTTAAATGGCTTTATAAATAAAGTATAATTGTTATTTTTATATTTTAGTTCAATTTTTAGTGTATTTGCGATCGCTCCCAACGCGCAGCCGTCAAAAATTAAACGAGCGGACCCCCGGCGTAGGGACCAGCGGCAACGGGACCCTCTTCTGGCGGATGGAGCGGAGCTTCAATTGTACAGCCTCGCTGCTGCCCTCGCAGCAGCCTCGCAGCAGCGAGGACCTTCTCCTTACTGATTAATTTACGGGAGACACTTGGTGAACTTTGTTGTCTTGACTGGAACAGCGATAACTCCCAAAATCTCCGCGTGCAACGAGCGAAGCTGGCGAACACCGGAAGAGGAACAAGCTAACATTAGCTTCGGATTCGGGTGGTCTCATGCTAAAAGGAGCAGCTAATTGCGGCGCGCTCAGACGGGTTTCGGTAAGTTATCTTAAGCTAGCACTAACAGTAAGTCAAATGAGTAATAAAAAAAGAGCTAATTTTAAAACAACAACACATTACAGATACTGGCTGTTACAGAGGGCGTTAACAGATCGTTGAAGGGCGTGGACTTCAAGAAACCGGTCGTTCAAAACGAAAGTTAAAAATGGCAGAATTAAAAAGGGTATAATTAATTATCTAAGAATTATTTTGTGTATTAAAATGAATTAATATTGTCAAGATAGCACACAGACATAACATAAAAATTTTAAATACCTATATGTGGTCTCATTTAAGAGGAACTCAAAACCGGTGACCGTCGTTAAAACTATGAATAACATAACTCAGCCACCTTCCACAAAGTTGCCGTGCGAATATGATGATTTTAAGCCTTTCGATATGGATGGTTTTTTTCTCAGTGTTCCCTGCTAATGTGAAAATCCCTGTCAAAATATTGAGGGACACGGCTTCCTCTCAGTCTTTTATTTTAGATGGGATCTTGCCTTTGGGTGTTGACACTAAAATTGATACTGAAGTTCCAGTGTGTGGTTTTAGTATGTAGGACATTAATGTGCCTCTGCATAGAGTCACGGTCCACTCTGAGCTATGGTCAGGTGACGCGGTGTTCGGAGTGCGTCTTAGTTTTCCCATTGCGGGCGTCTCCATGATTATGGGCAACGACTTGGCTGGAGGCCGAGTTTTAGTGACTCCAGATGTTACACCTGACCCGATACTACGCACTTGTACTGATGAACTGGCTCGTACCTTTCCAGAAGTTTTTACGTCATGCGCAATTAAGCGGGTAGGCCTTTAGTGTCTACAAATCGAAGAGGAAGATAACATTAACTTGGGCAAAAGTTTTTTGTTTAATACAGGAGAGGGTCAAATACCAATGAAAGCTAATGTAAAGGAGAACAACGTGGAGGTGGGTGAATTATCTTTATCTATGAGAGCGGGGGTCGGCCGTGGCGTAGTGGTAATGGCAGTCATCCCCCGATCGGAAGGTTGGCGGTTCGAATCCCGGTTCCCCACACCATGTGTTGTTGTGTCCTTGGGCAAGACACTTAACCCCGAGTTGCTCCCGGTAGGACTGGAAAGCACCTTGCATGGTAGTCTGCCGCTACCGGTGTATGAATGTGTGTAGCATTCAATGTGTGTAGCGCTTTGAGATTTTCACTAATGAAAAGCGCGTTATAAATTGAATTCATTATTATTATTATTATTATTATATAGACAGCAGTTAATGGAACTTCAAAAGTCTGATAAAAGTTTGGCTCCTTTATTTACAGAAAATTTAAATAATGCGCCTAACTCGTTTTCGACAGGCTATTTCTTGGATAATGAACTTTTAATGCGTAAGTCTCTGGGGTTCAGCCCGTCAGACCTAGTTTTTGCTCATGCTGTTCGGGGTCTGTTACAGTTATTGAAAGAGATGTGGTTGGAGGGAAACAAAGATCAGAACCTATTGGACTACGTCAGTAACTTTCGACTAAAGCTGAGCCGTGCATGCGAAATAGCTAAGGGGAACCTTTAAACTGCACAAGCTAAGATGAAATCCTTATTTGACAGAAAAGCTGCCATTAGAATTTTTCAGCCTGGGGAGAAAGTATTAGCTTTACTTCCTGTTTTGGGGTCCAGCTTACAGGCACGTTACAGTGGCCCTTACATGATTAAAAAGAAGATAGGTGATCGTTATTATTTGCTTTCTACTCCTGATCGGAGGCGGGGTTCACGTTTATGCCACGTAAATATGCTGAAGCCCTATATTCAGCGGGCATCTGGGTTGAATAAATCTGTCTATGTCTCTAGTGAACAGGCGAATGTTGCAGTCGGGGCAGCTGCACACACATAGGAGGAGCTGTTCAGCAGCTCCAGTGCTGAAACGGAGGATAACAGTTTTCCTCCGGCTGTCACTGAGGGGAAGTTTCCAAATTCAAAGATGTTGGAGAACTTGCCTCTCTTATTGCCTCACCTTGATGTATCTAAACGAGCGGATATAAGTCAGTTGATACAGTCGAACAAATCATTGTTTACAGACGTTCCCAGTCGAACGAGTGTGCTCAGCCATGATATTGATGTGGGTAACGCAAGACCTATTAAACAACATACGTACAGAGCGAATCCTGATAAATGCTGCCATTTAAAAACGCAGGTGGAGTACATGGTAAATAACAGACTTGCTATGGCGAGTACTAGTGCTTGGAGTTTGCCATGTCTCCTAACTGTTAAAAGCAGTGGTGAGGAGTGTTTTTGTACGGACTTCAGAAAAGTGAATGGGGTGACTAAGTCAGACTGTTATCCCATCCCTCGCATGGAGGATTACTTGGACCACGTGGGGGCTACCCAGTTTGTGACTATGCTAGATTTACTGAAGGGTTACTGGTAAGTTCCCTTAACAACGCAAGGTCAGGAGATTTCAGCTTTCGTTACACCAGATGATTTCCTCCAGTACACGGTGATGGCGTTTGGGATACGTAACGCCCTGGCTACCTTCCAAAGATTGATGAACGCTGTTTTATCAGGTTTATCGTTTTGTGAAGCTTATTTAGATTATGTGGTGGTCTATTCTGCTACATGGCCTGAGCACGTTGACCATTTAAATACAGTTTTCATGCGCCTAAAGGAAGCTAACCTGACAGTAAATCTGTCTAAATGTCAATTTAGCCAAGCGACTTGTTACCTATTTAGGAAAAAGGGTGGGGAGAGGTCAGGTTCGACCCGTGGAGGCTAAAATAGAGGCTATTTTGGCTGTTCCAGTCCCGTCCAATCGTACGGAGCTCCACCACTATCTGGTGATGGTGGGATATTACAGTGGTTTTTGTAATAACGTCTCCTCAGTGGCTGCTCCATTAACAAATCTGCTCATCCTAAAGTGTTAGTTTTTTGTTGGACAGTACAGTGTCAAGCTGCCTTTGAGCAAACCAAACTGCTACTAGTTAACGCTCCTGTGCTGTCTGCCCCTCAGTTTGACGTGCCATTTAAATTAGCGGTGGACGCCTGTGACTCTGGCGTCTGAGCTGTCCTCCTCTAGGAGGGTGCTGATGGAGTAGACCATCCAGTCTCCTATTTTTTGAAGAAACTGAACAGTTATCAGTAGGGATGTGCCGATCAGGTTTTTTGAAACCGATACCGATACCGATCACCTATGTGTGACGATCACCGATACCGATCACAATTACCGATTGCCTATATGTGAGCCGATCACATAAACCGATCACCGATCACCGATCAAATGGCTTACCTGTAATTTATGAGTGCTGCTTCTGGCTACAAGATCTGAAAACTTTTCAGATCTTGTAGCCAGAAGCAGCACTCATGTTATTTTCAGAACCATAAAATCACCATAATTCAGACAAAAACATATTTTTACTAATTTATTTCAGAGAACAAAGTAAATAAAAGTAATTATCAACTGCATTATCAAAGAAAAATGTTTACCTTACTAACTTTCAATAAAAAAAAAGGTTTTTTATTGTTTTAAAAAAAAAACACATCTATTACTTCATATAAAAAACTAAAATACCCCATTTGCTACTTAAAGCTGCACTGTTGGCTGTTTTTACAAATGGCTTTATAAATACGTAAAGTATCATTATTATTATTATTTTTAAATAATTTCGTGCTTTTTTGAACAACTTCCTGCGGGAACCAGGTGGCGGTAATGCGCTTAATGAGTTCGCCAACCGCCATTAAACTCTATAGAAGAAGAAGAACCAGGAAATACCGCCTCCGCCATTTTACATTCAGTTCCACACTCGGCACTCGGCTTTTGGAGGACTGTTTCTCCCATAAGAGGATGCCTCATACGGATAAATTAACTGGAAACACTCCCTGAACTCTGTGAATGTCTCAGGACTGGAGCAGCAGCCGCGATCGCTCCGCCGAGCGCTCCTACAGCGCCGCGCGAGACCAGCAGCTCATGGTATGAGCTAAGGCTAACATGCTAAACCAGAGCTGCCGCAGACAGCCGGCTTTGTGCGATCAGAGGTTCCTGGAGCTCGCCTCGATGTCGGACTGGAAGCAGAAGATATCGGGGGACACCCAGCTAACTTGGAATAACAAAGCCGACAGCCTTTTTGAAGCCGCAGCTAAACTGGACTGCCCGTAACTGCGCAGCGGAGCGGACTCGGTGGGGCTACTCGGTGGGGCTACATGCTAACAGGTGTTGCTTATGGCGGCGCTGGCAGACGGCTTTTGGTAAGTTATTAAAACGTATTAAAACATTTTAATGACGAATTAGGTTTGTTGTGTTGAAGGACTTCGTTGAAATTCTTCCACGAGGTACTTTTTCGTCGCACGTTTTGCAGTTAGCAAACTTCGCATCACAGGCTCTGTGATCGGTAATTGAAGGCAAAAGCCGATCACATCCGCTTTAATGATTATCGGTGACGATTGATCGGTTTCCGATCGATCGGCACATCCCTAGTTATCAGAAGTGGTATTCTACCATTGAAAAAGAAGCTTTAGCATTAATCATGGCTCTGGAAAATTTTGAGGTGTACAATACAGATACTTTTCCGATCCGATACTGTTCAGGTATGTGACTCTGTAAAATAAAACTTTTGCACCTAAACTATTCATTTTAACATTGTATGAGATAAACCCAATGAAGACACTTTTAAGCCTTACAATAGGGAACCCACTGACTTTAACAGCACACAGGACAGGAGGCAATTATACCACACACATGTCCTCCTTACTCATGGTGCAGCTGAAAAAACTAAAAAAGCGCTAAGCATGATGGGAAAGACAACACAGCACTCCCCTTAACCAATAAGAGAGTGGATTATAGCTGGAAAACAGATTTAGCTGGAAAACTTTTCCAGCTAAATCTGGAAAACTAAAAACAACAGTAGCTCATGGCTCTCTGCTAAAGCTGGAAAACTAAAAAAACGCTAAGCATTATGGGAAAGACAACAAAATCCACTCTCTTATTGGTTAAGGGGAGTGGCTGTGTTGTGTTTCCCATCATGCTTAGCACTTTTTTAGTTTTTTCAGCTTTAGCTGGACAAACTATTGGTTATAACTATTGGTTATAATGGGAAAGACAACAAAATCAACTCTCTTATTGGTTAAGGGAAGTGGCTGTGTTGTCTTTCCCATCATGCTTAGCGCTTTTTTAGTTTTTTCCGCTGTACCATGAGTAAGGAGGACATGTGTGTGGTATAATTGCCTCCTGTCCTATGTATTGTTAAAGTCAGTGGGTTCCCTTTTGTAAGGTTTAAAAGTGTCTTCATTGGGTTTATCTCACACAATGTTTAAAAGTGCAGTCACAGAATGTGATTGAACACAAGTGTTCTTTGAAGCTGGATCGGAAAAGTATCGGCAGGTTTGATCTGATATCCGACTTAAATAAAATAATGCTGATACCGATACTGGATCGGATCTGCCCCATCCCTAGCTAAAAGGTTTTGGGGAAGCTGTTTAACTTCAGTTAAATTTAATTGGCTCACGCTATTGGTAGGTGTTGCTGGTCCACCTATAAATAGGTTGGGTGGTAGCCTGGCCCTCGCCTTCCTGCACAGCTCCGCTCAATTCTCATTTCCCTTCACTGCACAGTCTGGGACTTTACCCGCCCACAAGGATTTGTCCAGTAGATTTTTGTTCGGACCAATCAGAGAACAGAAGGGGCGGAGTTTTGGACCCTAACCCACGCCCCCACCTGTCCCAGCGCGCAGAGCCCTATAAAAGGCTCTGCCAGCGCTCAGTCAGCGAGCAGCGGCATGTTCTCATTCAAAAGATGCAAAGCGATGCAGATATGTGACACAAATTTATTAATTTCCCCTTCTTAATCCCTTATCTGGAGTTTTCTTTTGGTTTTTGGGCCAAAAGTCAAGTTATCGCTCCCTTCTCCCTCCTCCTCCTCCTCCTCTCCGCTGAGTGCCACCTGTCCCGGCGCGCAGCCAGAGCCAGCGCGCAGCCGCGTTCTCATGCAAAGCGATGCAGATATGTGACACAAATTTATTAATTTCCCCTTCTTAATCCCTTATCTGGAGTTTTCTTTTGGTTTTTTCCCCCAAAAGTTAAGTAATCGCTCCTTCTCCTCCACCCTCCTGCTGAGTAAAATGAGAGAGACAGCAGGCTCAATTCGTTGCTGTAAAATGAACACGGAAATGCCTCAGGTTGTCACGAGAAATAAACTCGGGTTTTAGTTGCTGAGCGAGTCCCATCAGATTTTCTGGTGTTTTGGTGAGCTGGACCAGCGATCCATGGTTTGATTTTATTGTATTAAAACGTTTTATAACATATGATATAAACACAGAATTTGCGCAGCAAGAGAAACGCTGCAGAGGGGGCGGAGCAGTTGTCAGTCAAGTTCAGCTGCTGAACTTCAGCAGAGGGGGGTGGCTGAGGGGAGGGAGCAGAATGGTTTCCCTGTTCAAATTATCCAATGGTTTTGTTCCTAATCAGAGGCCAACGCCTCCAGCAAGAAACGGTTTTCAATGGGAAAATTCCAGACCCTTGTGTGAAGCGAAGTGAAGCACAGGGTATGGTTTCAACCAGGCTAGTTGGGTGGTGGTGATCCAACAAAAATAGCAGAGGAAGAAGTCGAGAGAGCAGAAGAAGAAGAAGAAGGCGCTTTTGTTGTTTTTGTATGCTGGATGCGCTCGTCATGAGCGCTGAAGACTGAGGCAGAAATGACACAATGGCCATAAAGTTTTCTTCCCCCTCTCTCCTAGACCAGATGGATCTTCATTTTTTTTTTTTTTTGCCATCCTGAAGTTGGATTCGACGTGGTGAGACCGGTTGTCATGTTTTTCACGTTTTTGTTATTTTAGGTGGGGCCTTTTTTGGATTTAATCCGGTACCCACAGAGGCTTCGACGGCCCTATATTGGGGTTGGCCCCCTGGGGTACCGTTATATTTAGTTGGAACGGCTCACCAGGGGCCTCATGTACAAAGACTTGCATGGATTTCTTACTGAAAAGTTGCGTACGGTCAAATCCAGAAAACTGCGTACGCACAAAAAAATCCAGATGTATCAAACTGTGCGTACGCCGCAATCCACGCACATTCCTTTTGTACATCACAATCAACGTGGAATTGAGCGCACATGAGAGAGTGGCCGACTCCGCCTTTGACACGCCTCCATATAAATATGCAAATTCATTTAAATATGCCCTGCACGTTAGGAATGTCGTCTTTGCTCTATTGCAAATCATGTCGAAACGTGGAAAAAAGAGTAACTTCACGGACTGTGAACTGGAGACACTTCTGAGTGACGTAGAGAGGCACAGAAAAAGGTTTTGTTTGGCACGCTCAGCGCACAACAAACCGTCCACTTTTAAACGAGAAGTTGACCAAGCTATTCTAACATGCCTAAATAGGTTAGTGGGTAGCGTGCTCGCCTTCCGTCCCAAAGATCATGAGTTCGATTCCCGCATGGTACAACGTTCTTTCTTTTTTTTTTATTCATTCCAGATTTAAAGAACACAAGAACACTATTTAGAAAGAACAACATGAAATGAAACAATACATGAAATGAAGGAAAAGAGGATTCCTTGTGGTTTTAAAAAAATAGTTTTCTTGTGTTCTTTAATTCTGGAATGAATTAAAAACAAAGAAAAACGTTGTTTTCATTTAAATATACCCTGCAACAGAGGAATGTCGTCTTGTCCCATCATGCATCACGTTCTTCAACTGCTAAAACAGCTAAAAATGAACAGCAAACAAGAATTTAAGCTGTGCAGAACTATTCAGTCTTTCTGTTTTTTATATTTTTTGCAGGTTATATTCTGATTGCGTCCATGTGGATGTAATAATTGTTAATCATGTGTGTTTGGGTGGAAATAATAATTATTTCCCCATCATGAACAGTTTCCAGAATCACCTGTAGGTGTCGCCAAAGGAACAAAAACCACAGAAACGTGCGTACGCCAACACTGGAGCTGCCGTGGCGGTGCGCACATTTCCACGTTCAGTTCTGTTTTGATACATACGGAGTTTTGCGTGGATAATGGCGTACTCACGGTTTTTGTGCGTACGCACCGTTGATACATGAGGCCCCTGGTCCGCCATTTGTTTGTTACTTTTGAGGTTCTGTGGACACAGGGAAGCCGAGGATTTAAACTCTTTCTTTTTTTCTCTTCACAGAGCAAGCGGAGGCAGCGTAACCAGAGCGCACTGCCAGAGAGCTTAAAAAATAAAATAATTTAACCCTCCTTTTTGTCTTGTGTCCCTTAATATGCTATGTTCCTTGGGGACGTAACATCCCCCTAAGACACATTGGTACACGCTCTATTCAACCTCTTCTTGACTACCTGGCTGACATCAGAGACTGGATGGCTTTAAATTTCGTGTTTCAATGAGAAGAAGTCTGAAGTCATGTTGTTTCTTCCCAATGACACAGTCATCAACCACTGCATTAACCTTTACGTTCTAGTCCCGTTAGAGAAACAAAAAGTCACTAATCTGGGAGTGATAATGGACCCTTCCTTGAAACTTAATACAGTAGTCATGTTAACATGATTGTTAAATCCTGTTTTTTCCAGCTGAGGCGGCTATCTATGCTTAAGCCCATATTGTCCAAAAATAACCTGGAAACAATAATACATGCATTCATAACATCTAGAAACATCTAGGCTTGATTACTACAACTCGTTCCTGTTTGGCATTGGTCAGACCTCCATTGCATGACTGTAACTCGTCCAAAATGCAGTAGCCCAATTTTTTAAACCAGTACAGCCAAAGACAGCACATTACACTAGTCTTGGCCTCCCTTCACTGGCTACTGGTTCACTTTCGTATCCAGTTAAAAATACTCTTGCCTGTCTATAAATCACTGAACAGCTCTGCACCCTCCTATCTCACTGATCTGCTGAAGCCGTATGTTGTCTGAGGTCAACGGACCAGTTGCTTCTCACAGTTCCATGAACCCGTCTTAAAGGGGACCACAGATGCAAAATTCACTTTTTAATGTTTTTTTTACACTCAACTTTGGGTATTTACTTCATAAAAAAAACAGTCCTAGTGCCAAAAAAATGCACCCAGTGGTTTATTTACTCTATGTATATTTATTTATCTTTGATAGAAACACTTCGTTTTCAAATCCTGCGGTTTGTGACGTCACAAACCGCAGCCACAACCCACCTCAAACCTGAGTCCAGCCCCTCACCTAGCAACCCCTGGTGCGGCTCAACCCACTTCAGTATAATAGACGTGACGGTTGTTTTTCCTGATTTCATCTCATCTTTTGTTTAAATGTTCTTAATTTCATGTGTACAGCACTTTGTTGCAGCTGTGGTTGTTTTAAATGGCTTTATAAATAAAGTATAATTGTTATTTTTACGTTTTAGTTCAATTTTTAGCATATTAGCGATCGCTCCCAACGAGCAGACGGCAGACGGAAAATGAGCAGACCGTCGGCGAAGAGACCATCTGCGCCCGGCAGCTGCTGGGAGCTGGCTGGGAGCTGGCTGGGAGCTGGCTGGGAGCTGGCTGGGAGCTGGCTGGGAGCTGATAGCTTTTGAGGAGCGTGGGGTCCGGTCAGAGGTTGCCTCATACGGATACATTAACTGGAAACACTCAGTGAACTTTGTGTTGTGTCTGGACTGAATCAGAGATCGCTCCCAAAAGCGCCGCATGCAACGAGAGGACATAAAAGGACGGAGGAGGAACGAGCTATTTTTAGCCTCTGATTCGGGCTAAAAGGAGCAGCTCATGGCGGCGCGCGCAGACGGCTTTCGGTAAGTTATATAAGCTATCACTATGTCAAATGAGTAATAAAAAAAGAGCTAATTTTAAAACAACAACAGATTAGAGATACTGGCTCTTACAGAGGGCAGAGTTAATGTAAACAGATCTTTGAAGGGCTTTTTCAATTGAAAAAGCCCTTCGGATAAAGGGTGAAACGTTTTCTGCAACAAATAAAGTCCAGTTGTTTTTGTATTGAGCGCTTGTTCTGATCTCTGTGCATGCGTGGGTTTCCTCCGAGTACTCCGGTTTCTTCCCACAGACCAAAAACATGCATGTTAGGCCGATTGGTAACTCTAAATTGTCCCTAGGTGAGAGTGAGAGAGTGAATGGTTGTTTGTCTCTATGTGTACCCCACCCCTCGCACTGTGATTGCTGGACATGGGCACCGGCGACCCCCGTGACCCAAAAATGGAATAAGCGGGTAAAGATAATGGATGGATGGTATGGTATGGGTTAAACTATGGTTCTGCTAAATTGGATGGCCTTAAGGAGACCATACCAAAAAAACATGTTTTTCCTTTTAATTTTTTACAGATTTTCAGAAATCCATCCTGGCCATGTTCAAAGTGACAGAAATATATTCTGGCAATGGAGAACACCCCTAGGTTTTTGTCGTGACAATGCATTTTTCTAAAGGAACCTTTCTTATGCCTAGGTGCAATCACGCACCACAATGGAAGTCGGTACCTCACTTATTTTTCAAGTTATCATGGTCACAACACGCATGGACGTATGGACAAACAGATTCCAATCCCCCCGCTTTGCTCCACAACGGGAGACAAAATCACTGGTGGTGAATAAAAAAGCAAAAACTGAATCTTTTTATGGACTGAAAATGAAAGTAGAACTTCCAGTTTGTTGTGTTCTGAGACATACAGTAAATGTAACCACTAATGTACATGGTTCAACAGAAGGAAATATATGTAATTTCATTACATGACTTGGGACCAGAAGAACAGCTTCTATTCTATACCCCACCAGAACAAGGTAAAACATTTGATTAAGCAATTGCTACATTTGAAATACATTTAGTTCCCAAAGTAAACATGTTGGTGTGCAGATACACATTCAGACAAGATGTGCAGAGTGCTGATTAATCCACAAGTCAATGTGTCACTAAACTCAGAGCACTAGCTGCTAGTAGTTCATTAATAAAAAAAATCTGTTAATTTCTAATGCTTACATCAGTGCTGTGAAGGATCCACTGCTGATGAAGTAGGACCTCACACTGGACAAAGCACTAACTATTGCATGTCAAGTGGAAGCAGTTGTTAAAATGGAACACTTCTCTCAGCTGTGAGTGCAGTCCTGCCTACACCTGTACAGTAGCAGCTGCAAATGCCCCTTTTAGAGATTAAAGAAGAGCACAAAACACTCAAACATTGTTACCCACCCAACATTCATTATAACAAGCAGTATGTTGATATCCCCTATCACTGAGGATGGGAGACTGCAACAAAGCCAAGATTCAGCTTGTCTGTTGGCTTCCTTAGATAGAGAACTTTACAAATTGGCTTTTCTATGTATGAATGTTCCTGTAAAGTGCCTCGAGACAACTTTGTTGTGATTTGGCATGATATAAATAAATTGAATTGAACATTGACTGTTTGTAGCTCCATTCACAAGGTTTACGTAAACAGCCTGTCATTCAGTTATCAGTGCACAGATGAAGTGATTACTTCAAGTAGGTATCACTGGACCAGTGGATACATCTGAATGGGTGAGTTCTTTCATGGTGGCATGAAAAAACAAAGGAGGCTTGCGCCTTTGTTGATCTTTTGTTGATCTCTGTGAACCTAATAAAAGTGTAATAATGGATTGTCACCCTCTGCCTTATACTGTATAGAGGACTTGTTCACAAAACTGTCTGGTGCCACACATTTAGCCAGATTGATTTAGGCATAGCTTAATGGGAGTGGTGGCGAGGAGGTTAAGAAGGTGAGCTTGTCTTTTAAAAAAGGTCAAACCATTTTTAAACCGTTGCGACTTGGAGAAGGCTGTTCATGCTTTTATCAGTTCTGGGCTCAATTATTGTAACGCTCTGTATGTTGGTGTACCTCAGCTTCCAGCTTGTTCAAAATACAGCAGCTCACCTTTTAACCAACACTCCTAGATGGGACCACGTCACACCTGTTTTATTCTCACTACATTGGCTTCCTGTCCGTTTTAGAATAGATTTTAAACTTTTTTTTTTTAAAGCTCTGAATGGCCTCGCTCCTACTTATATAACGGAGTTGTTAAGTTTCCCCGCCCGCTCCAGGTCTCTGAGGTCAGATAGCCAACTCTTGCTCTCTGTTCCACGGACAAAATATAAACGTTGGGGTGACCGTGCCTTTTCTGCGGCCGCACCTCGACTCTGGAATACGCTCTCGCTTGAGCTACGTCAGATTACTGAACTTGGCCCTTTTAAATCGAAGCTTAAGACTTTTTTATTCAAACTGGCTTTTAGTAATTAAATATGTGGTGACATTTCTGGTTTTATTTTTACTATTATGTTGTGTTTTTCTTGATTTTTAATCTGTTGTCATCTTAAGTCATATGTTTGTACATAATGCTGTTCCCACATGTGCTGCTGTGCTCAGGAATCTTATGTATAAATGCATGTGTAGATTGTCTGTGTCATGCAATAATATAATTGCAAATCTGGTAAATCCTGCTCTTAGTGCAGTGAGATTTTGCTCAAGATTGTGGAATCATTGGCGCCATCATTGATTTGTGACTCAGTGAATTATTTGTCTTTTATTACTTTATTTTATTTGTTTTTTATGGATTTTTCGAGTATTTTTATGGACCTTTTTTGTGTCTGAAATAAAGTTTGATTGATTGATTGATTGATTAAGTACTGCACTGTTTTTTGTTAAGCACTTTGGTCACCATCACTGTGGTTGTGTAAAGTGCTATAGAAATAAATAAATGAAATGAATGAATGAGCTTTTGATCGGAAGATCGCCGGTTCAAGCCCCGGTACCGAAAACATTAAAAAAATTTGGGTGGGATAAGTGAAGCAGTCACACCTATCTTCCCCACTCTGGGCCCTTGAGTAAGGCTCTTAACCCCCACCATCTGCTCCCCAGGAACCCTAGCAGCTCTCAGCTCCACACAGAGGGCTGTGGTAGCTGTGATAGATTTAGGCATAACTTACCACAAATTTCCTGTTTACCCTGAAAGTTGACATCTTACTGCTTTAATAACACACGAGGAACATTTTTTATTCACAAAAGTTTAATTTGGACTTGTTTCAACACCATTTATCTTCCAAAAAAAGTACAGCACACGGCGAATAATGCACTTGTAGCGAAACATACGTACAGCAATGCAGCAATCCGTACCAATGGCCAGATATGCAAATACCCTTTAGTCAAAGTCAACTTTATTGTCAGAACTGCAATATGTACAGGACATACACAGGACTGAAATTGCGTTTCTCTCAGTCCCTCGGTGCAACAGTAACCATTTAAACACTAAAACACTGAAACATTTAATAAACATAAGCATAAAATAGTAAAAGTGTAACACTGTCCTGAGTTTTTGCATAGTAGTATAAAAGTATGAAAATTTACACCAACACTAAAACACTAAACATTTAATGAACATAAGCATAAAATGAAATAATAAAAGTGTAATACTGTCCTGAGTTTTTGCATAGTAGTATAAAAAAAGTATAAAAAGTATATCTATAAAATAAACTGAAGGTTCTAGCATTGACATTTGCAAAGAGTGGCAAAGCAGCATATGAGTTAATGTACACAGTATATGTATGAGGTAGTAGTTGATGTTGGTATAGAGGCAAAAGTGGCATATGCAGTAAGGCACATTGGGCATCCTTAAATAAGGCTGGTCAGAGAATACTGTATATGTATCAGCAGTAGTGTAGATATAAAAGTAGTGTAAATGTAAACAGTAGTAATAAATGTAAACAGTAGTAATAAATGTAAACAGTATTAATAAATGTAAAAAGTGAATGTAAACAGTAGTAATAAATGTAAACAGTGAATGTAAACAGTAGTATGTAAACAGTGAGTGTAAACAGTAGTATAACTATAGGCAGTGATGTAATACAAACATTAGTGCAAATATGAGAGTAGTGCAAACTGAATGAGCACAACCCTTGACCTTGATTTGTGACCTTAACCTTAAAGCAGTGATGATGAAAAACAAATGTGAGACTCTGTCTAGTGATGATGTATGTAAGTATCAAGATATATTACGTTATCTTGAACAGATCAGAAGTTATGGTCTAGACAAATAAATAGACTTAAGAAGGCTTCTGCCCCTCTCCCTCCTGTTACCATTAATGGTCAGGTAGTGGAAGAGGAGCAATAATACAAGTACCTGGGCATAATGATTGACAATTGTTTTTACATTTGAGTCCCAGGCTGATGGAATCTGTCGGAAAGCCCACCAGAGGATGTATTTCCTCTGGAAGTTGAGGAGCTTAAATGTTGATTGCATTTTTATGAAAATGTTTTACAGCTGTTTTATTGAATCTGTCCTCATTTTTCATTTCTCTGCTGGTTTGGGTTGTTGAACTTAAAAAAACAGAATCTCTTACAGGGCATTATCAAATAATGCAGAAAAATTATAGGGATTCAACTGAATGACATCATGGACCTATTTAAGTCCAGATCAGTATCCAAAGCCAAAATAAATCTTGGCAGATTCCACCCATCCTCTACACACGCAGTTCAATCTTCATCCTTCGGGCAGAAGATATGGCCTACCTAGGTGTAGAACAAACAGATTAAATAACTTTTTCATCACCACAGTCATTGGATTTTTAAACAAAAAATAGATTTAAAGCCTCATCCCCTTTTCAGTAATGCTTTTATGTATTTTAATCTTGTTTTGAATGTACATTTGTAGCCTGCTTTTATATTTATAGTTTGTATGAATGTGCTGGCTGTCATCACCACCACTGCTTACTGTAAATGAATTGCCCTTTGATGACCTAATAAAGTGAACTGAACCGAAATTACTCTTGTTTTTTTGTCGGAGGTTAGCTCACACTGGATTACATTTCTGCATGGGTAGAGTGATCTTACCATTTATGTCATGTCATTTAGTTCACTAAGTAAATCACACCACTGATTGATCCCAAACTAAGCAAATTTCATTCATAATATTGTGAATATAGCCAATAGTTTACAGCTAATTTGAGTGAAATCGATGAAAACATACAACAAAAACGAATCTGCACACCAAGCAAGGTGAATTAGTTTAAGCCTAACTTGTTTTGACTTAAGTTGGGGGAGTGCCAATTGCACACATGGAAGATGTAAGAAAAAAGTTCAAATCTATCAGGTGCCCAGTTGAGGAAAAAAAAAGAAAAGAAGAAGAGGAGACATGAGCAAAAGATAAAGGCATACAGCAGTGTCATCTCTTGGAGCATAAAAGGTGTTATGTAGGCTATAGCCTGTTGCAAGACAGACTTACTACTAAGACATTTGGTTTTCAGCAGAAAATTTAACTTTTTTGAAGCTTGAGATTCTTCTAAAACTAAACTACTACACTGAAAAGTAATATTAGGCTACTATAATTATTAAAGGCAATGATCTTGTGATGTAGTTTTGACCATGTTAAATAGCCATTAACTAGAAATGGGAGAATACGTGTTTGTCTTGAGATCTTTATGTTTTATTGTATCATCTGTTTTGCCTTCCCCAGTGTTTTTTGTCCTTGTTCAGATCCTGTCTCACGTCTCCAACTTTAATCACCACAAGTGCTTGTCATTTTGTATTGTCAGCCTCCTTATAAATTTAGCATCTTTGTATTCTTCCTTTGACCGTGGATTGTGCTCCCCGTAGCCGTTCATGCTCTGTTTTCCTCTGTGGCTCCTTGTTCCAATGTTCCACGTAAGTTTTGCTGCCACTTCAGCTTTTTGTTTTCTTGTTTAAATTAATGTTTTTATTTTGTTCCTGAGCTTTCCATGTCTCTCTGAACATGGGTTCAAAATACTTAGGCATGATAGAATCCATGGACCTCACTGAACCCAGCAGACAGGTCACCCTTTTTGAGTTCCTGGCTCGGGAGGCAGATAAGACTGCTCAATGAGGAAAAAGTACAGAGAGAGAGAGAGAGAGCAAGCATGCTGTCATCTGGTGGAGTGGGTTCCAGGTCAGACCTGACCGGAGATGAAGATACCACAGCCCAGAGGTTGAGATCCTCCCATCCCCTTTCTTGGTGGAGGAGGAGAACGAGAGGAGATCTCAATTCTGGGGAACTTACCTGACCCGTTTCTTCCTGTCCACCACCTTGCTCCTCTCCAGCAATGCACTACTCCCTGCAATCCCACTTGCCTCCTGGGTTCCTCGAGTGGCCATCAGCACAGGATCCAGAACCCAACGATGAGCCCTGGTTTGCCCCTTTGCCTGGCTCATGCCACAACTGCTGCCGCCATGGGAGGCATCTACAACAGACACAAGTCAGGTCGCCTTCACCATTTGGTCACCTCCATGTCCAGACTCAGGAATACTGCTCTCCAAAGTCGTCAAGGTACTACTGTACTCTCCAGAGTTCTAGAGGTACTCTTTCCCAAAGTCCCAGTCGCAGGGGCAACTGCTCCAGTCACACCCAAAGGAGCAGCCGAGCTTACCTCAGCCGAAGGAGTAGCCAAGCTCACTTCAGCTGAAGGAGCAGCCAAGCTCAGCCGATGAAACAGACGAGGCCTCCTCAGCCGACAAAGCAGCCAAACACACCTCAGTTGAAATGGCGTCGAAATTTGCTTCAACCAAGGAAGCGACTGAATGCCCCTCAGCCAAAGAAGCAGTTGCACCCCTTATCTGTTGTCTCCATGGGGGTCGGCCATGACACTTTATCTCCCAGTGTATCTGTGGGAGTCGTCAGCAATGGCACTTTGATTTCCTGTACATTGTTGCATGTCGGCCATGACGCTTAGCCTTCCTGTGTCTCCGTGGGTATCAGGAACAATGACCACCTCCTTCGTGCCTCTCCGTGGGTGTCTGGAACGATGACCCACATCCTACGTGCCGCTCCATGGATGTTGGGAACGATGATTCACCTTCGTGACTTTCTGTGGGTGTCCGGAACAACGCCCCACCTCCTTCGTGCCGCTCCGTGGGTGTTGGGGACGATGATTCACCTCCTTTGTGACTTTCTGTGAGTGTCGGGAACAATGACTCACCTCCTTCCTACCTCTCCGTTGGTGTTGGGAATGACGACCCACCTCCTTCCTCTCCATGGGTGTCGGGGATGACGATCCACCTCCTTTGTACCTCTCCATAGGAGTCGGGAATGATGACCTACCTCCTTTGTGTCTTTTCAGGGGTGCCGAGGACAATGACCTCCACTCTGCCTCTGGTGCTGCAGCCCCTGTTGTCTTTCCTGCTGCAGTCTCGCCATCCTCATTGTCCACTAGTTTCTCTGGTCTCATTAGCTGTAGTCCCTTTGGTCTCATCAGTTGCAGTCCCTTTGATCCCATAACTTCTTGTAGCCTCTCTGGTCCTGTCACCTGCTACGTCCTCTCTGGTCCCATCACACACTGTAACTCCACTGAATTTATCGCCCACCACAGCTCCCTCCTCGTCTGGTTCTCCTGCTGCAGCCCCTTCTTTGTCTGACTTGTCCATTGCAGCACTGACCTCTTGTTCCTCGCCATCTGCCCCAGCACTCGCCTCCATTATCTCACTGTCTACTGCAGTGCTCACCTCTGGTTTATCCCCATCTGCCACAGCGTTCCCCTCTGATTTCTTGCCGTCTGCTGCAGTGCTCACCTCTGGTTCCTCGCCATCTGTTGCAACGCTCACCTCTGGTTCCTTGCTATCTGCCGCATCCTCCACCTGTGATTCCTTGCACATGGCGGGGAGTTGAACCTATGACTTTCTGATCCCAAGTCGGTTGCTCTACCACTGCACCAGTGCAGCCCCTAATTTTATTATTATTGTCACTGAGCAGTAGGGTTGGGCATCGAGGATCGAGAATCGTTTGGAACCTGGACTAACTGTTCGGTTTTCCCGGAATCGTTCAAAATATTTATTTTCTATCCCTATTTTCGATGCCTAGTCCACCACCGGAAGTTGAAGCCGCCCGCCGAACACCATCGAAGAAGAAGCCGCCTGCTGAAAACCAACGAAGAAGAATCCACCGGAAGTTTTCCCAAACATGGAAAGTGAGCAACTGTGGTTGAAAGCATGGCTTAACTTTAATAAAATGACCAGTCAGCTCAGTGCAGCACTTGCAATAATTTTATATTGTGCAAAGGAGGGTGGAGAAGTAAAAAAGTGGCCCATCTTTGACGTGCTCCGCCGAATTATTTTCGCTTAGTCCGGGTCCTACCCTCAGAAGTAACAGGGTGACACTCCGCTGGACTGTTTTTGCTGCCACTTCTCTGGCTCCATCAGGTAAATAAAACTGTAAACTATGTCTCATACCAACATTAAGGTATAGCTAACAAGTTATACTTGACTTAAAGCAGTAGATCAACTCAAATGCAAACACCATGCTAACGTTAGCTCATATTTTTTTCTTAGACAAATGACCTGAAATGGCTAATAATGTTAGCCAGGCTCCCCTGTGTTCAACACAGTGTCCAAGGGAAATATGTCATTGTAGCTGAATGAAGAGTGCCACAGAACGGTTACAGCATATGTTGTGAAAAGGTTGCATCCCATTTCAGATGTGTAATGACCAACATTTAGGTTAGTTAGGCAATAACAATAGAGCTAATAATTGTCCATCCTAAGCTAACATTACAGTAACAGTGACATGTTTGTTTATATGTTTGCAGGGACATGGTGAAAACTATCAACACAAGTACACACCATCTACCATGGACCACTTGTCAAATAAGTTAATCCCATCTTGTTAAGGTGGAGAAGAGCTGCTCTGCACTTTAAACAGAATATGGATGATGTGTCTGGCAACAGATCCAGAGAAAACTGATTGAGCAGGTGAAATGTCATTCAGGCACAACTGTCCTTTTCTGTTATTAAAATCTGAAATCTACATACTAGTAATGTTCTTTGTGGTCAACAGAGGAAGACTGTGGAGATGATGGGGTCAACATGCAGTCTGAAGAAAGGCCTGAGAATGAGGAAGTGGAGGATGAGGAGGAGAGTGTAAGTGTATGATGAAATTATATACATTCTCAATTTTCAAATTCAAGATGTTTTCATTGAATTTTTCATTTTTTTTCTCAAAAAAAAAAACTAAATCATTAAACAGCAAAGATGGTAATGAAACATTTGCATGTAACCATTAGTGACGACATTATTAAACTGAGTCAATCTGAATTACAGCATGTACATTATAATCCACACCAAAGGGAAAAAAAATAATAAAAAATAATCCATACACAATCACTGCCAAAAGGAAAAGGAAAAAATGAATAAAAGGTAAAATAGCCAAGAGACTGCATTACCCTGAATGAGTTGTGTTGTCAAAGAGACTGGAATAGATTCAGGAAAGGTCCCCAAACATTCTCAAATTTACCCTCTTTCTGTTGGAGTGTGAATCTGATTTTCTCCAGCTTTAAACAGGACATGATGTCAGCCAACCACTGAGCGTGAGTGGGTGGAGACGGTTCTTTCCACCTTAGCAAAATAGCTCGTCTGGCCAGGAGAGAGGTGAACGATATTACGTGTTGTTGGTTTTTATTTAGGTTTGTCATGCCCTCTACAAGACCAAACAGAGCAATCAGTGGGTCAGGATTCAGACGTGTATCTAGTACACGTGATAAAGTCTGAAAGATTTCCCACCAATATTTGTTCAGAGATGGGCAAAACCAAAACATATGGGAGAGAGAGGCTTCAGCATGTTTGCATCTCACACAGTATGGGCTGACATCAGGATACATAGAGGACAATTTCAGTTTAGAGATGTGAGCTCTGTGCACCACTTTAAATTGTATTAGACAATGTCTAGCACAGAGAGAACTGGAGCTCACCAGTTTGAGTATGGAGGTCCAAGAGTCCTCTGAAATAGAGGAGCCGAGATCCTCTTCCCAAGCAGCTTTGATTTTATCTGAGGAAGCACGCTTCAAATCCAATAGTTTACTGTAAATGAATGAAATAGAACGTTTTTTATTTGGGTCTAGAGAAAGAATAGTGTCAACAATACTGCTATCTGTTGAAATGGAGAGGTTGGACAAATGAAGAGTAATACAGTGCCATATTTGGAGATACCTAAAAGAATTGGACTGGGGAAAACTAAATTTTTCACATAGTTGTTGAAATGAAGCTACCGTGTTATTGAGAATTAGGTCATTGAAGCGTACTATACCCCTTCTCTCCCATTCTTTAAAAACAGAGTCCTGAGATGAGGGTTTGAAAAGTTGGTTAGACATGATAGGGCTATAGAGAGAGAAACTAGAGAAATCAAAACATTTACGAAATTGTGTCCAGATTTTTAGTGAGTGTTTTATAACTGGATTTATAACAGTTGTAAGTGGTGGAAGCGGGAATGAGGATCCCAAGAAAGCCAAGGTGGACCATTTCCCAGAACACTGTGACTCCATCGCTACCCAGTCAGGGCAGTCAGGCCTGTTGTAATAAAATGACCAGAATGCTAGACAGTGCAAGTTTGCTGCCCAATAATAAAAGCGGAAATTTGGAAGGGCAAGACCGCCTACGGCCTTAGTTTTTTGGAGACATGTCTTATTTAAGCGTGGACGTTTTCCTTGCCACAGATATGATGAAATGATGGAATCTAACTGAACAAAGAATGAACCAGGGATAAAAACAGGAATATTTTGAAAGAGATATAAAAACTTAGGTAAAGTGACCATCTTGACTGAGTTAATACGGCCTATGAGGGATGTGGAAAGCGGTGACCATCGGGATAATGCCTGCTTTGTCTGATTCAACAGAGAGACAAAATTTTCTTGATATAAATCTTTATACCTCCTCGTAACTGTAACACCCAGGTAAGAGAATTTTATCTTCTCAATTTTAAAAGGCCATTTACTAAAGTCAAGAGTCTGCGCCAGGGTATTAACAAGGAAAACACTTTTACTCAGGTTTAATTTGTAGCCAGAATTTATTCCAAATTCTTCAAGTAATGATAAAACGGAAGGTAACGTGTCAGTCGGATGAGAGATGAAAAGTAAAAGGTCATCAGCATAAAGGGAGACCTTGTGCTCCATATCGCCTCTCCAGATTCCTGAAATTGTGTCACAAGACCGCAAAGCAGTGGCAAGAGGTTCAATTGCTAGATCAAAAAGCAAGGGGCTCAGTGGGCATCCCTGACGAGTTCCTCGATGTAGACTGAATGGTTTCGATATCTGAGAGTTGGTACGAATGGTTGCGGTGGGATCTGAATAAATTAATTGCATCCATGTAATGAAATTGGAGCCAAAACCAAATTTGTCAAGAACATTAAACAAGTAGTCCCATTCAACCCGATCAAATGCTTTCTCCGAGTCAAGGGAAATAACACACTCAGGAACAGTATCCGAAGGAGAATAAATAATGTCCAAAAGGCGCCTGATATTATAAAAGGAATGCCTGCCTTTAATGAATCCAGTCTTGTCTTTTGATATGATGAAAGGAATGATCTTGGGCAGCATGGTGGCACAACTGGTAGTGCTGCTGCCTCTCAGCGAGCAGGTCCCCGGTTCAAATCCCGGTCCGGGGGCCTTTCTGGGTGGAGTTTGCATGTTCTCTCCGTGCATGCTTGGGTTTTCTCCGGGTGCTCCGGTTTCCTCCCACAGTCCAAAAACATGCATGTTTGGCTGATTGGTAACTCTAAATTGACCCTGGGTGTGAGTGAGACAGGTCCCTCTTGTAAATGAGTCCCTCGTGGCTCAACAAGGCTAGCCTGTATAAATAAAAGGTTGAATTGAATTGAATCTTTTTGAACCTTTGAGCCAGAACTTTGGCTAAAATTTTGACATCTGTATTTAAAAGGGAGATTGGTCGATAAGAGAAAAAGGAGTTGGGTCTTTTCCTTTCTTTGCAATGAGGGTAATGCAGGCCTCTAAGAAAGATTTTGGAAGGTATCCTTGGTCAAAGAACTCTGAGAGAACCGAGTGTAGGAGTGGGGAGAGTAATGGAGAAAATTTCTTTAAAAATTCAGCAGGGAAGCCGTCAGGACCCGGACATTTGCCAGACTGCATTACCGATACAGCTGACACAATTTCTGTCAGGGATATTGGGATCTCCAGTGCATCTTTCAGGTTGGGTGTGAGTTTTGGCATATTGGTCTTTTCGAAAAACTGAGAAGATAAATTCTTGTTGGTTTGGGATTCTGAAGTATATAAATGGGAATAAAAGTCCTTAAATGCTCTGTTAATTTGTAAATGATCTAGAGTTATGGTGCCGTTCTTTAATTGGATCTTAGGGATGATTTGTTTAGCCATGGCACCCTTCAACTGATTTGCCAGTAGTTTTCCTGACTTTTCTCCATGTATGTAAAATGTTGATTTACTTTTCAAAAGTGATTGTTCTATTGAGTGTGTAGTCAATAAGTCAAACTTTGTTTTGAGTTCTACTTTTTTTGGTACAGATTAGGGCATTTGTTTTGAGCATATTGTTTATCAATTTCTTTTATCTGCTGGGCTAAATCAGTTCTTTCTTTTTGAGATTTTTGCCTCAGCCGGGCGGTATATGAAATGACTTGCCCCCTAAGATAGGCCTTAAGAGTATCCCAAATGGTTGACAGTGGGATCCCAGGAGTTCTGTTTATGGATAGAAAGAAAGCTATTTATTTTTCTATAAATGTGACAAAATTGTTGTTTGACAGCAACGTTGAATTGAATCTCCACTGTCCACTCCTTAGAGGAATGTCAGGGAGGGACAGAGACAGAGTCACAGGTGCATGGTCTGAGATAACAATACTGTGGTAGTCACAGCCATGGACAGAGGGAAGAAGTTTGTTGTCCATGAAAAAGTAATCGATCCTCGAGTATGAGTATCTCAGCTGGGTGTAAAAAACGCCACACATTGCTCAGGCCATACTTGGATAAAAAGGCACGGATAGTGTGGGATGACCTGCTGGCAATGGCAGGGTTTGTAGAGGATCTGTCCAAAACTGAATCCAACCAGCAGTTCAAGTCACCACCGAATATCAATGAGTATGTGTTAAGGTCCGGGAGGAGTGAAAATAATTTCTCAAAGAAACCAACATCATCCGTATTTGGGGCATAAACGTTAATTAGCACTACTGGTGTGTTGTACAATTTACCGGAAACGATCACAAAACGACCATATTTATCTGAGTTAACTTGAAAAGGTTCAAAAGAAATGTCTTGACTGATGAGGATCGAGACGTCCCAAGCCTTTGCTCGAAAGGTGGAATGGAAACTCTGCCCGTGCCATGATTGTAGTAATCGTTTGTTATCGTCACTTCTAATGTGAGTCTCCTGCAGGAAAGCAATGCCTGTATTTAATTATTTTAAATGAGAAAGCACCTTCCTTCTCTTAACGGAGTGGTTCAAACCTTTGATGTTCCAGCTTGACAACATAGACTGACCACTCATATTACTAATAATTTGTATAAGAAAAGTAGGTAATACAGTCTAATGTGTTGATGGCTATGCAGTTCTTGGCAAAGTGAAAGAAAATATAAATTAATGGCAGTGATGGACCCCCACCCCCCTCCCCTTCCCACCCTGGACAGCTGCAAAAAACAAAAGCAGCAAGCTCCATAAAAAAATAAAAACAAGTCTCCTGTCTAACTTTTAAACTAGTGCTCCAGTATCATAAAAGGAAAAAAATGTATAAGCACCTCACAAAATAGTTTTAAAGTATGCAAGACCAAAAATGTATACACATAGATGTATGTATAATCACACATACACATACAAATACAAAGTTAAATTAATACTAATCTTAAATTAAATCTTTAATCAATCTAAGATTAATTAAAGATTTAATTTAAGATAGTCAACAGGTAAACAAGAAGAGGAAAAATGTTAATAATTCAAAAGAATATATTGAAAACATTATATATTTCACCCATTTTTATACATGAATACTTCAATTATTTATGTGCCTAAATACAAAACCAAAAAGTCGCACTCTTTTAAGGCACTGAAAACTAAATGGTCAGATTATCAGAGTATGGGCAGAGTCCTGCTCATCTGTTCGTCACCACATGTAAACAAAAGTTTTGTGTAAACATAAACAAAGCCAGTGCGGGAACAACGCGTTGCTCATCAGTTAAAAGAAAAGTTAAATATTACTTGTGCTATGAAGCTTGAGGTAAGGTGTCCATGAACTTCTGCGCCTCCTCCACAGAGCCTAGCCACCTTCTGTGTCCATCAGGTAAAGTCACACAGAGTTGAGCAGGAAAAAGCAAAGCAGGTTTTAAACCCAGAGAATACAGCACAGCCATCACGTCCTTATATTCCACATGCTGGTTAAGGACTTCAGGGGTTTAATCCTCCACGATCCGCACCGGTTTCCCCCGGTATTCAAGTTTACCTCTGCGTCGAGCCTCCCGGATGAGGAACGCCTTCACCTGGACCCGGTGCAGTCGCAGGATAACCGGGCGCGGCCGCTGGTCCGAGGCGGGTTTCGGGACGAGGGTTCGATGAGCCCGGTCCAGTTCAGGTGGAGATGGAAGCATGTCATGCCTGTAGATGTCGCATAGCAGGTTGGAGAAGAAGTATGTGGAGCGTCCGCTCTCAATAGACTCAGGTAAGCCCAGAATACGAATGTTCTGCCATCTGCTTCTACTTTCTAAATCCGCTAGATTAGACTTTAGTCTGGCGTTTTCCTCCTGGAGAGTTGAGCAGGTGTTTTCCACCTCCGTCAGGCGCTGACTCAGGTCATCAGTAACAAGTTCCAGTGATGAGACACGCTGGCCATGTTCCTCCACCGCGAGCCGGGTCTGGTCCAGTTTGACATCCAGCTGATTGAAAGTTTGTTTGAACTTAGCTGACAACGCCGCGCAGTACTCCTCAAGCAGCAACGCAATTGCCTCAAGAGTTCGGCCAACGTCATCCTTCTTTGATCTTGTCGACTTTTGAGACATTTTTAATATAAAATCTTGAAAAGAAATGTTTGATGGAAGTTGTGTGCGTGATAATAGGCAAAAAAGTAAATGTAGAGGGCTTGGTGGTGCTAAGAATTAAGTTTTAACCGGAGCACTGGCAAGCGCGACTACTCCACCTCACGACCACACCCATCCTACATTCTCAATTTTAATAATGATTTAATAATCCCTTTTTACTGATAATACTGATGAACCTGTTGTTTGTTTGTTTAGGAACCACCTCCCTGCAGTCTGTCCAGAAAGTCTCCACTGGAGTAGCTTTTCAGATTCAGATTCAGATTCAGATTCAGTTTATTATCGCCATTGTCAATGAACAGGATTCACAGACTAGGAATTTGCTTCGGCATAACGGTGCATAAAATATAAAAACATAAGACACAAAAAACATAAACCATAAAACATCAATACAATCAATACAATATTCAGTGAACAAAAACTACTAAGAAACAGCGCAATTAGAGTGGTGCAATCAAAATACAGTGATACAGTGATTCCCAATCAAAATACAAAGAACAAATACAAAATACAGCGACCAAGGCAAGTTATGAGGTAGCATGGTTATGAGTGTTCAAGAGTCTGACAGCAGAGGGGAAGAAACTGTTTTTATGGCGGGAGGTTCTGGTCCCAATTGACCGAAGCCTCCTGCCTGAGGGGAGTGGTTCGAACAGACTGTATGCAGGGTGAGAAGGGTCAGCTGTGATCCGACCTGCTCGCCTCACAGTCCTGGAGACGTACAGGTCATGGAGAGATGGGAGACTACAGCCGATTACCTTCTCAGCAGAGCGCACAATGCGCTGCAGTCTGTGTCTGTCCCTGACAGTGGCCCCTGCGTACCACACTGTGATGGACGCGCTGAGAATGGACTCGATGATGGCCGTGTAGAACTGCACCATCAGCTTGGCCGGCAGCTTGGCCTTCCTCAGCTGTCGCAGGAAGTACATCCTCTGCTGAGCCTTTTTGATGAGGGAGCTGATGGTTGGCTCCCACTTGAGGTCCTGGGTGATGGTGGTGCCGAGGAACCGGTAGCAGTCCCCAATGATGATGGGGGTGTTGTTAAAGGTGATGGGGGGCAGAGGGGCTCTGTCTTTCCTGAAGTCCACAATCATCTCCACTGTCTTCTGGGCGTTGAGCTCCAGGTTGTTGTTGCTGCACCAGGTCACCAGCCGACCCACCTCTCTCCTGTACGCAGACTCATCATCATCCGAGATGAGCCCGATGAGGGTGGTGTCGTCCGCAAACTTAATAAGTTTTACGGAGTCATGGCTGGAGGTGCAGCAGTTGGTGTACAGGGAGAAGAGCAGAGGGGAAAGAACAC
The DNA here is from genome assembly GCA_038048925.1 of Garcialebias charrua. Classification (NCBI taxonomy): domain Eukaryota; kingdom Metazoa; phylum Chordata; class Actinopteri; order Cyprinodontiformes; family Rivulidae; genus Garcialebias; species Garcialebias charrua. The sequence goes on from JBBPBX010022095.1 coordinate 26,745, forward strand.
AGCCTTGTGGTGAACCTGTGCTTATGGTCTGAGTGTCCGAGACAGCTTTCCCCAGCCGCACGCGCTGACTCCGGTCTGTCAGGAAGTCAGTGATCCACCTGCAGGTGGCGTCAGGTACACCGAGCAGAGAGAGCTTGTCTTGGAGCAGAGCAGGAAGGATGGTGTTGAATGCAGAGCTGAAGTCCACAAACAGGATCCTAGCATAGGTTCCTGGGGAGTCCAGATGCTGCAGGATGGAGTGGAGGGCCAGGTTTATGGCGTCATCTACAGACCTGTTAGCTCTGTAGGCGAACTGCAGAGGGTCCAGGAGGGGATTGCTGATAGACTTGAGGTGGGATAAAACCAGACGTTCAAAGGTTTTCATGACTACAGATGTGAGAGCCACAGGTCTGTAGTCGTTTTGCTGAGGAATAGGCAGAGAACATAATGTTACAGCTCCATGTCCATGAAGAAACAAGTGGAGAGAGGGTTGCAGATGGACCAGGACATTCCACCAGCCGTTCTGTCTGAGAACCATGCTGTTGGTGGTGGTGGAACCAACACAAGACTTATCCTTTGCTGTCAGATCTTGCATTCTCATATTTGTGTTCAAGCTTCTCCCACACCCAGCAAACGTGTTGTCTACTGCAGGAGACACTGTCTGTCCAGAACACTCACACATACTACCTGATATGAACATTTTCCTCAATAAGAACCGTTTCTGATTTTATACTGTACCTGCTACTAACCTGGACTGGATTGTACAAGTTGCTCTTTTTATAATAATAATAATAATAATAATAATAATAATAATAATAATAATAATAATAATAATAATAAATAATAATAATAATAATAATTGTGTTATTGTTCTGCAACAGGTTAGCCCATCACTGAGAGCTCAGTAACATGACTGCAGCATCAGACACTGGACATGTGGAAATGTGTTTCCATGAGGTTTTCAAACATAAAGCTCTCTTGAGAATGTGTAGCCCTGCGAAAATAAAACTCATAACATATTGAAGTTCATAAGTTTGATATTTTTATACTGGTTGAAAATAGCCCTGTGAGAAATCCATAGTAAATTTTACGAAATTGAATAAGTTCATAGCATTCAAATTCAAATAGAAGTTCAAATGATTTCATCCTAAAATAACTCTGCCTAAATACTGTAGCTCTTTTATAACATGATGGAGTTAAACTCAAAGCAGTATCTTCAGATAAATAGTGTTAACTTATTGTTTTTATATGAAATTTTCTGTTAACTTATTATTTTTATATTTGATTGTTTTTGTTCAGTGCCCTGAGACGACTTCTGTTGTGACTTGGCACTATACAGTATAAATAAACTGAACTGAATTGAATTAATGTGTCCTTTTTTAACCCCGCCTACAAAAAGAATAGAAATCGAGAATCGAAAGGAACCGGAATTGAAACAAAGAATCGGAATCGGAACCAGAATCACTCAAATTCAAATGATGCCCAACCTTACTGAGCAGGGATACTTCTGAAAAAGAGGGACAGACATCATATTGCTGCTGCAGGGCTCCAGAACTGGTGAATCTTTTAATGAAATCTAAATCCAATTTTTGAAACACAAATGAAAACATAGTGCCATTCAAAATTTGCATGGTCATTTTTTGTCATACCTCCCACAAAGTTCTTTTCCATGTAGTCAATTATCTGGTTGTAGTCACTGATGATGGTGTCTCCATGGAGGAAGACAGGTACCTCTTCTCCCAAGTTTAGCCTCATGAACCATGGCTCTTTGTGCTCCTGCAGTGGTAAACTGACATCCCTCTCCTCACAGACCAGACCCTTCTCATGGACCACCAGACGGACCTGAAATCACAAACATGTGTTAGGGAATTTTTAATCTAAGGTTATGGATGTGATAATGTTAACTCTACCCATGAATCATATGTGTGGGTTAGCAGAGAGCTGGATGAGGAGCTGGGCGAGGCTGCAGCATGAAGCTGTCACTCCAAGGATGCTTCAGAGTCTGTGAGCTTAGCTGAACTGATGAGTATGAAAACAAGCTTCACAGATGTGTAGCTTGTGGCAGATTCTCGTGACTGGTCTTTATGAGTGTACTTCCTTTATATCTGTGTAACTTGTCCTGAAAATCTGACATTGCAGGTAAATTTAAGGGACCAAGATGGTGTAGTGGCAGAGAATCGAACTTGCTATCCGAAGGACCCAGGTTCGAACCCTGGCCACGGCACACTATCTTGGGGTGTCTATGAGTGCACATCTATTTTCCCAGCCCCCCGAGCGCGACTACGTTGCTCACTGCACCACCTGGTGGTGGTTGGGTTAAATGCAGAAGACCAATTTCATCTGTCAAGTATGGGAACATACACAGATGACCAATGTGACAAATTATTATTATTAAATTTCCGGTTAAAAATCTTCTCCTGCTGTCAAGTGTTGTTCCTTTTGAGTATGTAAGATAAAGCAAGAATATTTTTCTCGAACACACGTGTATTTAACACAAGACATACCACCTTTTGGCTGCATAATATTCACAATATACACTAGGTTTGTTTGATATTTACACAAATTAGAGCAAGGAGTAGTTTGTATTGTAATGTTCAGAGAGCTCAGAAAGAAAAGTAAAAGTACTGTAGGTAAACAAGGAAATTTCCTAAGACTTTTAAACAGAAGACAGAACTGAGATAAAAGTACAAGAAAAAAAATATAATTTACAATTAAATGACAATAAAAATAAAAAACTGGACAATTTCTTCAAAATTCCAACATCAGGTTTGTAATTATTATCTAAGCCTAAAAAGAACACCAACACTTTTGTATATGAACTGTATAAAATGTGTAGAGAACCAACATCAAAAGACAATAGCTCATTAAGTCTCTAAAGTAACTACACACATGTGTCTGTCACTCCCTGACTCCCAAGTTAATGCAAGAAAGATTAAAAACACATACCGTATTTTTCGGTGTATAGGTCGCACCTTTTTATGGTTTTTTCAAGGCCTGCGACCTATACACCGATGGGACCTATTTATGGATTTTTTTTCCATATTTTTAGACATTTTTGGCTGAGTTATAGCCCTTTTTCCCTGTTGCATAAAATGGTGCAGTACCAGTTTCGGCCACCAGGGGGCAGTGCAAGTGCAGTACCAGTTTCGGCCGCTATGATCGCTAAAGAGGCTTATTCTGCTTTATTTACAGATTTATTTGGGTGTAGCGGTAACTGTCAAAGTGCATTTCAATCAGCTGCACCTCCAGATGCTGCATCTTTCAGCTCACAGTCAGCTCCACCTCCAGATGCTCCAGATGCTGCAGCTATCCTGCACTGGTTTCCACAGCAACTGCAACTCTGAGCAGATCACCTTCAGCTGCAACTGATTTGTCATTTATTAACAAAAATTAAAGTGAGACACAGTCTTACAAAAAAGGCAGCCAACAAACATTTTTTTAGGAGTCTGTAGTTTAATTTTAATGATGTTGGTGGTATTTACATTTTGAAATAAGCTGATTTGTAATAATTTATTAACAAATATCAAAGTGAGACACAGTTTTACAAAAAAGGCAGCCAACAAACATTTTTTTAGGAGTCTGTACCGGTAGTTTACCGGTAATTTTAATGATGTTGGTGGTATTTACATTTTGAAATAAGCTGATTTGTAATAATTTATTGACAAAAATTAAAGTGAGACACAGTCTTACAAAAATGGCAGCTAACAAATGTAGGTGCGACCTAGGTGCGCTGCGACCTATACACCGGTGCGACCTATACACCGGTGCGACCTATTTACAGATTTTTCCAGTTTATTGATAAATATTAGACACTGCGACCTATACAACGGTGCAACCTATACAACGGAAAATACGGTAGTCCTCCGTGTGAAAACTAGTCAGAGCTTAAATGTGAGGATTGGGTTTTGATAGGGATTTTAAACACTTGTTACCTTAATAAAACCACACAAGAAGAAACAAGAAATAAATTAGACACAAATCATGAACTTTGCAAAGGGGATATGCTTTAATGCACTTCTGAAACTTAGTCTCAAAACACATTTCCAGCAGAATCCAAATTTGTGCTGGACCTCACAGACTATTTATTGCAGAAAGAGTTGGAGTTTTGACAAGTTACACAAACTCTGACATCTTACAGATAAAACTGGAGTCATGGTTCTGTCCGAACAGGAACATCTAATCAAAACATTGTTTAATCATGAACAAGGCTAAAAGACTGTTTGTTCTTCAACAAGGGGAAGTGGTTGATGTGAACAGAGAACATTTGATTAAAAGTGAGCTGGGTCAGAGTAATTGGTTTCAGATGATAAATGTTGAATACATCCATCATTCCATCCTCTTATCATTTAAACTGATTACTACTTAACCGTGTGAGTGATATGGAAAAACAACCTCGAGGCCGAATTCAAATTAGAGGTAAAAAACGCATACCACCGCCCTGTCGCCTCTATAGTGACGTCCTGATAACTCAGGATCCTCTTTTTAGGACGGATGAGAGAAAATAAAGTTTTGGAGAACTTTGTAGTGTTGATTGTCATATTTCATGACTCATTTCAATGGACGAGAGAAATAAAGTTTTAAGGAGAACTTTGTAGTAAATATTGTCTTATTTCATGGCTTATTTCAAAGTTATAAGAGGAAAATATATTTTAGCAGGGATCAATCTATTTAATCACAAAAACTAAAAGTTTTGTCTAAAGAAATAAAAGTTTTAAGAAGAAACATATACAGGTGGTCCCCGATTTACGAGCGCTCTTACTTACGAGGTTCCGAATTTACGAGGTTATCATATTTAATAAAAATATGAAATATTATTTTTGTGTTTAAATGTTCTTAATTTCATGTGTACAGCACTTTGTTGCAGCTGTGGTTGTTTATAAATAAAGTATTATTATTATAGGCCTAACTGTGAGTATATTCCTAGTGAGTTAAATCTGTAACAAACTAATTTCTGTAATGGTTATAATAATAATTGTTTCTTTAAACTTAAAATAAAATTCCATTCTACACAAATATCTACACAAATATCTATAACATTTGTATTTAATGGCAAAAAACAACAACAACAACAAACAAAAACAAATGATTTAATTCTTCAGTGAAAATAAGTAATCACTCATTTTGATTTGGGGTTAGTTTTTAATTAGTATGATGATTGTAATTGAGGTTGGTTTTAAGTAGTAGGAGATGTTTTATACTTACTTAAAAAATACTTTACCTTTTTCATAGTCTGTGGAAAAAAAACTTAAACATGTGCAACAAATACAAAAGTACAAATAACATACACACAGCACTGTAGGAATAAAGAATTTACAATACAACATGTGGTTCATGAGCCCAAAATAAGTCCAGTCTTAGTCGAGTCATTCGTGTTTAAAATATAGAACCACCACATTTAAAATCAACCTTTTGATTAGATCCACTTCGGTACGTCCCCCATTTTTTTTGGGATCTGTTAAACATACAATTCAAACAGGAGAAAAATAAATACCTGTTTATTAAACGATATATACAAAGCAATGTGGTTTGTAGGTTTTTGATTTATCCTACAGTACAACGTGCCAATTTTCATTCAATGTTGTTTTCTTAATTGATCCTTTAAATGGCTTTGCTTTTGAATATAAAAATCTAAGAAGTTTTTTTGTATAACTGATGATCTAATCAATGTATGAGCTGTTTCCTTTTATGAGTTATCATTAGTGTTATTAGTGTTTCATTCTTTATTATTATTAGTTATTTCTAGGAACAGTTTCCAATATCCCCTCTCTGAAACGGTTTTCCTGTTTCACCTAAATTTTTATGGGTTATAATTTACTAAAACACAGTCTGAGTAATTGTTTTAGATATGTATATATAAACAATCTAAGTTTTGAAAACATAAAGCTAAATGTGAAACAAGTTCCTATATAAAAATTGTTCTAAGAATGTTTTAACCAATTCCTTTGTGGCAAATCAGTCTCCCAAAATGCACTCCGTCAAGGACAACTGCTATCCTCTCTTCAGCTCCCCAAAACATTGTATGAATGTTTGTGGAGACATAAATTTAATCCGCAAAGATAAAAATATAAACATTAACTTGTTTCAGGGTTATGAGCTGGGATCATTATCCTTGTTTCATCACAGAGTTACGGGAACTGAAAAAAACAAGTCGTCAGACCCATATGAGTATAGTATAAACTAAGAATCATGTGGCCTATGTTGGCAAGCCCTAAAATGAGCATATGTGTTTCATATTAAAAATTTATCATAGCAGACTGTAGATTTGAAACACGATACCAGGGTCATTGACAGATCCTCACAGATCAATATGGGGCATGACCACTGCTGGATTGCTGGCATGGGTGACTTCAGGACCTGTTCTCTTTGTCTTTTTGGAGAACGTGTTCAGCTTTTTCTTGTTCCAACATCAAGTGAGATTTTTCTGGGTGCTGATTTTCGTCGTCCAGGATCCTCCACATCCGGACCACATATTCTGGCCTTTTGTGTTTTATGACCGTGTTTTGACAGTTCCTTGACAAATTATTTGCCAGTCTTTTGCGTGGATGACAGTCCAGTGCATTACCTTCGTTTAGTGCCTTTGTTTTTAAGCCCCTCAAATGTTTATTGTGAGCAACGCTGCATAGGAGTCCAGTGAAGTCACAGTAAGCCAGTTTTGGACATGCCTTCCATATTAAATCTGATCCAATCCAATCAATAACCACAGTAGCTGTGATGCAAAAAAACAAATGCTGCAAGTGTTTTTGACATGGTCCTATATTAATGCATGTACAACGACTATGTGTCCTGCAAAGTGTTGTGGGATCCATCAGACTTACTTTTCCCATTCCACCAACACTGTCTTGTAAGGCTGCTTCTAAAAGAGTGGAAAAAAAATAGAAAAATGTAAAAATCCTTTACAAACCAGGTTCAAAGTAATCATCTGGATACAGTTATCTGTAGAGAGCCCGTAACACTGGTCGTAGTGGTGGTCTGGCTGTAATCCACTGCAATAATTTAAAATTGTCACATCTGGCTTCTCAGGACTTTTCCTCTTTTGAAAGTTTGGCCTTCAACCTCAAAGCCCCACTCCTGATGAACGTTATATTGATTTATAGACCTTCCAAACCGCATGTTTCATTTAACTCAGAGATGCATGACCTCCTCACTTTTTTCTTCACCTCCTCTGTGAAAACTATTTTTCTTGACGATTTAAATATCCACATGGACAATTCCTCTCCCCCTCTGGCAACAGATTTTAAGTCTCTTTTGGACTCTCTCAATCTCACCCAACATGTGGACGCCCCTACGCACAACAGGGGGCATACTCTAGATTTGGTGATTACAGACACTGTACTCATCAATAACTTATCTGTATATGACCTGGGTGTCTCGGACCACAGTGTCATCTCTCTGGAAGTGCCTTCAACTTTGCCTGCTTCAAACCCAAAACGACCTATCCAATTCCGTGACTTTAAAAACATTTCCCCTGATGTTCTGTCCGCTGATCTTCACGCCCTGACTGTTGTCAATCATTCATCTACAAATTACTCTGTGGATTACTAAAACCAATCTCTCCAAGAGCTTCTGGACCTACATGCTCCCTTGAAGACAAGACTGGTGTCTTTCTCCCGTTCAGCCCCCTGGTACACTGGTGAGCTATGCAGGATGAAGGCAACTGGCTGTGCTATTGAGAGACGTGTAAAATCATCTGGTCTCTCTGTACATAAGCAGGCATACAAAGAACATCAGAAAGTGTACGCCTTCTCTTAAGGGTAACTTTTAGTAAAGTTTTTAACCAATTTCAGTTTCTTTTATTAAAATAGATTATTTATATTTTTTAACTAAAGTTCCCTATTTTTATCAATACCNGTACAGCGCCCGCTTCACTGCGGACGCTGCACCTATCCGCCTATCGATCTCACGCTCCAGTTTTCCCTCATTCGTGAACAAGATCCCGAGATACTTAAACTCCTCCACTTGGGGCAGGACCTCCTCCCCGACCCGGAGAGGGCATGCTACCCTTTTCCGGCTCAAGACCATGGCCTCGGATTTGGAGGAACTGATCCTCATCCCGGCCGCATCACACTCGGCTGCAAACCGCTCCAGTGAAAGTTGTAAATCACGATCTGATGAAGCCAATAGGACCACATCATCTGCAAAAAACAGAGAAGCGATTCTAAGGCCACCAAAACGGATCCTCTCAACACCTTGGCTGCGCCTAGAAATTCTGTCCATAAAAGTTATGAACAGAATCGGTGACAAAGGGCAACCTTGGCGGAGTCCAACTCTCACCGGAAACGAGCCTGACTTACTGCCGGCAATGTGGACCAAGCTCTGACACAAACAGCCCATATCAATGGGCCTGGTATACTCCCGGAGTACCCCCCACAGAACCCCCCGAGTTTTAAAACAGTTTTTCCTTTCTACTGTTGCCACTGTGCTTGCTCAGGATGGATGACTGCAACGAAGCCAAGATTCAACTTGTCTGCTCGTTTCCTTAGAGAACTTTACCAATTGGCTTTTCTATGTACATGTATTTGTCTGCTCGTTTCCTTAGAGAACTTTACCAATTGGCTTTTCTATGTACATGTATGTGAATACTCCTGTAAAGTGCCCTGAGACAACTTTGTTGTGATTTGGCACTATATACAGTAAATAAACTGAATTGAATTAATAAAGCTTTAATAAAGACAAAACTTTAGACTCAAATATGCTTTTTAAATAGGGAAAATTAACTGCAGAGGTTAGCATTGGCCTGCTGCATCAGCTCAGGTCACAACACCTTACGGTTCTTTTCCATTGATGTAGTGCGTCTATTGAACCGTGTAACAAGTTTCCAGTGTAGTCGATTAATGTTGGCAGGTAAGTCAAAAAAGTTCAGTCAGGTCATCTGGACAGTTTTTTTTTGTTGAGACATTAGTCCTTCATCCAAAAAGGACTTCTTCAGTCCGAGGAGCAACAACAAACAATCCCACAAACAGCACAATCACATCACCCCCGTTGACTCCTCTGAGGCAGCCATAGCCATAATGGTTCAGAACATAAAAACTTAAAATATGACTCTCTGCATCTGGGCTGGGTGATTGGGGGTGTGCCGGCCTGCCCTGCTGGCCGACAGCCGGGGCCTGGGTGCCCTGGCTCTGTCGGGCCTCTGTTGGGGGGTGGTATGACCTCGGAAATTGGGGCTCTGTGTCCATGGCCAGATCTACTCTGGAGGGGCAGGTTGCCGGCGGGGCCTGTGGGCTCGTTGCTGCAGCCTCTTGGGGTCTTTGCATTGTGGTTGCTGGGGGTCGCCCGGGGCTTCCCTCTGCTTCTCTCTGGGGAGGTGTGATTGTTCCCGTTGGGGGACTCCCGGTGCTCCGAGCTTGGGGGCCACTGTGTGTCTGTGGCTCCGGTCCTCCCTGTGTTACCATCGTGTCCTGTGGGGGCAGGTCTGTGCGTCCCCACATCCACTATTGAACATTTTATGGAGAAATCTTATAGTGACAAGCATGCTCACACAGGTGTTTAGATTCAGGTGTTTACCAGATGCATACTCAACTGGGTTGTGGTGGCTACTAAATACATCTTGTATTACCATGTACCATATAAAATACTTTCTAATGATGTTATAAGTGTAATTATATGTTATATGTACAGGTGGTCCTCGACTTACGACGCCCTCAACTTACGGCAATCCGGACTTACGAACGCGCTCCGTTGAAAAACATTGCATCGAGTTACGGCGGAGATGCGACTTTACGGTGGAAAATACGGTACCGAAACCGAAACTTAGGGGAGCTTGAAACTTACAGGAGGGTGGGGGGTTTCCACTGACGCGCTCAGGAGCAGGCAGATCGGAGCAGATGGAGGAAGAAATGACCAGCTCCCAGTAACAAATTAACTATTTTTCCTGATAATGTTAGGATAGGCTAAGTATTAAAGGCTAAGTATTAATAATAATAATAATAATAATGAATTCAATTTATAACGCACTTTTCATTAGTGAAAATCTCAAAGTGCTACACACATTGAATGCTACACACATTCATACACCGGTGGCGACAGACTACCATGCAAGGTGCTTTCCAGTCCTACCGGGAGCAACTCAGGGTTAAGTGTCTTGCCCAAGGACACAACGACACATGGTGTGGGGAACCGGGATTCGAACCGCCAACCTTCCGATCGGGGGACGGCTGCCATTACCACTGCGCCACGGCCGCCCCGTATTGAACGTGCTGTGTTGTAAATAAAGTTCTGTGCATGTTTATGGGCCAGTATGTACGCTTGTTCAGTCTCATGTCGATAAACGGGTGTGCGGCGCAGCGTTAGCATGCAGTTTCCGTCTTACGGCAAAAATCCGGACTTACGAACGCCACGTGTAATGAGTTCCGACTTACGTCAAAATCGGGTTACGAACAGTGCGTAGGAACGGAACGCGTCCCTAAGTCGAGGACTCCCTTTATATGCATTATATGTATACAGTACTGTATGTTGTTTTGTTGTTGTGGGTTCTCAGTTTTGTCTTTTTTTCTTTCCGCAGGTCTAGAAGCAGACTTCAATGATGTTGATTTGTGTTCTCTTTATACCTCTCTCTTTCCTCTACTCCTATCTCTCCTTCTTTCCCTTTTAATCCTTCCCTCACTTTTCTGCCTTTGTTTTCTACTTTGTATTTTCATCCCCATGTCCATTACATCTGAAACAAACCCAAAGCAAATTCTAATAAAGTTTTATTTATACATCAAGTGGAGCATTAAGGCCAGCCATAATGCTCTGCTTGTGAAATCAAATCTGTTGAGCTTCACCTCGACACTCAGACAATAATTATAAGTGCCACAATGTCAAACAGGACAAAGGGGAGAGGGGAAAAAATGGCTGATTCACCTGATGAAAAGAAAAAATATGCTTTGTGACTGAGGAGACAATTGGAATAGTGTGACCATTTTGACGATGTTCAGAACTCCTACAGCACGAGAGCAAAGCCCTATAGGAACCCTCATACAGTTCAGAAGGTCCTTGACAAAAGGCCATTTGTTACAACAGTTGCAGCCTTTGAGGAAGCTCCTTTGTCAACGAAGACACACTGACGCGGCAGGTTTTCTGAATAGCAGGACCACGTCTGCACCTTCTGCTGCAAGGAGACTGGGCGATTAGCTGGAAACTCATTCCTGACGTTGTAATTGCTGTCAAATTAGAGCCACAATCACCAACAATTATGATGAGTGCTGACAGGTGGAGTGTGTTCATCTCTTCATCACCACACACACACACACACACACACACACACACACACACACACACACACACACACACACACACACACACACACACACACACACACACACACACTGTGTTTATAAGCAAGAGAGGAATTTGCAATTGTTCAAGGTCTCTCGGTCAAGCAGCACAGTTCCATCAACACACGATTGTTGTGCTGATTATACAGCAAGAGCCAGTTGAACTACGGCGGAGGGATAATTATGTGCTTTGTGATAAACAAGAAACCTGCTCCCTGGTGTTTAAGTGTCTTCTGTTGGTACACACCAGTAACTCCTCTACGGCCTCGAAACCACAACGTTTACAACCGTGTCCCGTGGAACAAAGGAGCAACAAAACCATTTGTGTTAATCAGAAGGCTAAATGTAGACACATTTATACTCATTTGATTCAATCAGTATATATAGTTCATGTTTGTGAAAGACATCTGGATCTCCAGTTGGGTAAAACCCTGACGTTCACACTCAATTCAGTGTGGGGAGAAACAATGTTGTACCCATCGTCAAAGTTCATGCTCAATAATCCAGGTACAAATCCAACAAAGTTCAGTCAGGTCATCTGGGCAGCTTCTTGTTTTGTTGAGAGGTTTCATCCTTCCAAAGGACTTCAGTGATGGTCTGGTCAGGCTTCATACTGATGAAGTCCTTTGGATGAAAGACGAAACCTCAACAAAAAAAGAAGCCGTCCAAATGACCTGACTGAACTTTACCGTTTCATCCCATTTTGCTTGTGAAATTTCTAAAAGTACCGGTAATGTTGGGTTCCTGAACCGCTGACAGGGGGGAGGGCGGGGCAAAGATCACAGGACGTCTGACGTCGATTTTGACATTTACACACCAGTGGGATTTTCTATAAAACTACATGAAAATAAAGGAAAACTTCTGCCGTTACATAGGAGCGCCTTATACCTGAACAACTTTGTACCCCAAAAAACGGATGGATTTTCTAATCAGACAGCAAGTGAAGTGCACAGATTCACTCAGCTGAGATTAACAAGCAAACGCATCACGCTTCCTGCAGTGTAAAGAAACTTTTTAAACTTCACCCAGTTGAAAAATGGTGTCTAAATATATCTAAATGTCTAAAAGATACAACCATTTCCACTGAACATTAAACGATCCTTTTAGCACATCAGTTTGTAGCTTACAAAAACAACGCATTTAACTGCAGCTGCGTACTTGAAGTCGAATAGCCTCGAGGACATTGAATGCATCGGCTGATAAGGCGTCAAAGAGAAGGAGAAGAAAAAAAGATTTGTCACCCAGAATACCCACCATGTCAACCATGTCCCATTTTAACTATGTACCTGTAAGAAAATTCAGCTTTAAACCATATAACAAACTGTCATCAGCATCACAAACAACATCTCATCTCTGGAAACATCCAAGTTTGATATTTTATAAATAAAGACAAATGATCTAAGGACGATTTAAACTTGACATCTAGGGTGCAGAGAAGGTTGAGTAGAAACCATCTACCTGTAAATCTTTAAAGACCGTGTAAAGTGAATTTCAACATTTTCTTCAATAAACATTATAAATGTCATAATTGTAATCTTGTAAATGAGTAAAAAGTCTCAAAATTGTAGCTCAATTAATTTTGGAGTTATAGAGCAAACTGTGTATAAACATATTTCTATTTCAGGATTTTTTAGGCGTGTTTTAAACGTGACCGCGTTTCGTCACGCGGTCCTCATTAGTATAGCCCCACCCCCTGCAGCTCCAGCCGTATAAATTCGCCTCGGTGGAGCCGTTCACTCGCGAATCGCAGATAGCATCAGATAGCAATAGCATAGATATTTTGTTCATTGTTAGCTAGCTAATCAATTATGCCTCGTTCGTGCATCTTCCCTGGATGTCGTAATGGTCAGGGCACCCGTACAAATCATAACATGTTTTTATACTGTGTCGTTTTATGCTGAGTATCTGTGATGCTTGGTTAGGACAATGGTTAGAGCGCTTGCCTTCCATCCTAAAGCCCACGGGTTCAAACCCCGCATGGTGCAACTCTTTTTTTTAATTTTTTTTATTCATTCCAGATTAAAAACACACAAGAAAACTATTTACAAAAACAGCGTAACTCTTGGAAAAAGTAGCTGCTGTTACAGACAGAACTCGGATAAAAACAGGGCAGGTTTACTGGCTCTGCTGTCTGCCTCTGTGGGACACGAGCTGGACGAGCGCAGCTGCCTGAAACCACGCCCACGCACTGACACGCCCCCAGCGTTCCAGACCAAGGCAAAATCATGTTTTTTCATGATTTTTGAGACTTAATTTTATAAGGTAAACAATGTTTTTAATCAGTCAGATTTAAATGGGTGATTAATAACACATACAGTATTTATGCCATGTGACAAACTAAAAACACACATTTAATTTCACTTTACACGGTCTTTAAGCACCAAAGGAAGCATCTCAATGGGTTGCAACTGCTCGTGACAAAATGCCAAAAACATATGGGAGGTTCCAAAATGCCAGAGTTGTAGTCTTGAAATTGTCTTTTTTTTTTCTAATTCTAGAGTGCCAGATCTGTATTTTTGTTAATGTATTTGCAAACGGTGGCATATTTTTAAGCACAAATTGCACTAGGACATGTGATTTTGAATTTTTGACTCACAGATTTTTGACTCATGAACCCCTAACACTGAAAACAAAACAAAAATCACTGTAATGCCACTTTGTTTATTATTGCTGTATTCATTCGTACTGTACTCATCTACTTATTCAGACTCATGTTCGTGCTGCTGTTGTTCGGCGTATTGTTTTTGCACTAAGTGTTTAGCGTATTTCTTAGTTCATATTTTAGATCTACTGTTTTCTTTTACAATTTATACTTTTGCTATTGTTGGATGTAACTGGGACCCTGTACACAATTTCGTTCCACCTCATGTACCACATGGGATGCAAATGACAATAAAGAACCTTGACTTTAAGTGAAAATTTGTATTCTTCCTCAATTTTGTGTATCCAACTAGTCCATTAGTCACAGCCCAGAGAAACACTATGCACATCTTGCACAAACAAACAGTATCACTTACAGCACATTATACACCCGGTAAACTATTATACAGCAATACAGTGATCTATAGCAATGGCCTGGACAAGTAAAGGTCGAGTAAACCCTTTGACCTTAGAGCTGTTGGGATGAAAAGTGTATGCTATAATCTAGAGAGGATGCACATGTGAATCAAGCTTTATTAATTTATCTTGAGCGAATCAATGAGACTAACCTGCATAAATAAAGGTTGAATGAATCAGACGTTATAGGTTGGACAGAGACTAAACCATTTTGCATCCACCTTTTGACAGGTGTATAAAAACAACAACCTTACCACATAAGCAAACGTTACCACCTGCAACTAGCTTTATTACGATATATAGTTTAATGCTCGGTTGGGTTAAAACCGACTTTTGTCAAATTAGAGCGAAAAATAAATAAAGACGGCACTTGACGGAACTTCATTAACATTAGGATATTTAAGAAAATTCATGCTCAATAATCCATGTACCAAATCCAATAATTCTTAGTTGGGCCATCTGGACAGTTTATTTTATTTAGGATATTTAATTTTGATATTTGAATATATATTAATATATTTTGCATCTATTAAGAGATAGCTAATCAGGCCATAAAACATAAATAAATAGAAAGGGCCCTGAAATTGAATTCTGTTTTATAAAAAATATTTTTCATACATAGTACAGTGAATGACAGAAACATAAGATGTATTTACCGTTATTTTATTACCATTTACCAGTTAAAAAAAAATATATATATACCGATATATATA
>JBBPBX010022096.1:14797-35275 GCA_038048925.1 Garcialebias charrua
GACAAGGGGAGAAAAAATAAATAAATAAAAATCAGTGGCAAGCAACTGAGGCAAGCATAGACATATAATACCGCCATGTTGAATGTGGCACGTTAGTTATCTTCTGGGTCTGGTTATTATAGACACAGATTAAATGGTAAATCTGAATATTTCAATATTTTTCTCCACAGTAATAGTGTAAACATTCAAAAGAATAAATATGTTTGTTTAGTGCTTACCTATAACCTAAACATTTAAGGAATCATCATTATTAATATTAGCATTAAAATGTTACAACAAATGTTATCTTTGGTGCCTGTTGGCTTTCCAAATATATTAATGTGTGTGAATGACAGGCATCAACTTACAACACTTTGTAGAATGGTACTTTATGAAGTTCATTCCATTTCCTTGTATTTGTTGACCAGCAGATCTGCCACATCCAATATGGCGGACACTCTAATGTACCGCTGCAGCGGGCCAGCCCGCTCAACGAGACGTCTATATATATATACATTTTCATCTTTATGTAAGTTTTACTGAAACTTTTTACTTTTGGACTTTTGTTATGATGCGTAACCATAACAAGTTTAATTTTATTTTTATTTAACAATGAGAGCAGCTGTTTAAATAAAATAAAAAAATAAATGTCACATTTTTGTCATCTGTGTTTTTTTTTTAAATTTTTTTTTTTAAGAACTTTATTTAAGCAAAACAAGTATACATCAAAACAAGAGAATGAAGTATACAACACAATATAACAACCACACAAACAAACAGCCAGGGGTGATAACTACATAAGAATATGCAAAGATGTACATATAGAAATTGTTCTTAGAGCCTTTTCATTTGTAGAGTCTGTTATTGATTTGATATACAGTTCCATTTCTTTAACAAAAACAGAGAAACAAGGTGTTTTATTACCAAATTTACATTTATGAATATAAAATTTAGCAAAGAGGATTAACAGGTTTATAATAAAGAAACGTTTAGTATCCTTTCTATGGAATTTATAGAAACAAAATAAAACATTTTCCCAGCATAATGAAAAATTATTTAAAATATGATCATTAATAAACCTACTAAACTCAGACCAGAACCTATGTGCAAAGGGACAGAGCCAAAAGAGATGTGTCACAGTTTCTGGATGGCCCTCACAGAAGCTGCAACTAGTGTTTATGTCTCTTTTAAATTTAACCATATAGTGCTTAGCAGGGTAAATTTTATGGAGAATTTTAAATGACACTTCTTTCACCTTGTTTACAATTAAATATTTATGGGGGATCATCCAAACTGTTTTCCAATGAATATCAGGGACATAACGGCTCCAGTAAATTGTTAAAGATGGACGAGAAACAGTCATTTCTTGAAACAACCTGCGTATTCCCTTATTGCTCTTCCCAGTCTCCTGTGAAAAACAGATTTTCCCCACAGATGACTCGGCTGGATCAGGGACAGTGAGTGGAACAGACAGAGTATCATTTGTGTTTTTAAACAACATTAAGGTGCCCAAAGGTATAGCATTAACCACCATGGAGAATTCCTGGAGACTAACTGGAAAATTATATATTGAGCAGAATTCATTGTAATTGATTAATTGACCTTCCTTATTAACCAGCTGAGCCACCCGTAGGATCCCATTTTGAACCCAAGTTTCAAGATATAGTGATTTATTTTTAAATAAAATATCTCTGTTGTTCCAGATGAGGTATTTGTGAGGTGAGAAGTTATGTTTATATATGAGCATCCACGCCAAGAGCACCTGCTTATGGAAAGATGAAAGTTTTACAGGAAGTTTCTCAACATTGTAGTTACAATTTAAAATGAGGTTAAAGCCACCACAGCACGAGAAAACGTAATTTGGTATAAGGTTCCAGATAGAGGTTGGATTTTTAAGGAAGTGTTTAGCCCATTTAATTTTGAATGTGTTATTTAAAGTAGAGAAATCCAGACAGTTAAGTCCACCTGATTCATAATTATTCATAATAACAGTTTTTTTTATATAGTGTGTACGATTTTTCCATATAAAATTAAAAATCATACGATCAATATCTTTACAGATTTTGTTGTCTAAATATAAGGGGAGAGCAGCATATGTCAATCGGGATAATCCTTCAGCTTTGGTAATCAACACTCTACCTTTTAGAGATAAGTCCCTCTGAAGCCACTGGTTTAATTTATTTTTGGTTTTCTGCATAATTGGAGTAAAATTAGAGGAGCATCTTAATTTTTGGTCTTTAGAGATTAAAATTCCTAAATAAGTAACTTCTTGTTTAACAGGGATATTGCAAATAACATTAGCAAGACAATCCTTAATTGCTAGCAATTCACATTTTTTTAAATTTAAAAATAAGCCGGAGGCCTTGGAAAAGGTATTAATCACCTCTAAGGCAAGGGGGATCTGGTTTGCATTTCTTAAAAATAATGTGGTGTCATCAGCCAGCTGGCTGATTATGAGCTCTTTATTAGCTATGCTGATTCCTTGTACAGAACTATTGGAGACATGAGTTGTAAGGATTTGAGTGCAAAGTAAGAATAAATATGGAGAGATGGGGCATCCTTGGCGAATTCCACGTTTTAGGTCAAATCTAGGGGTTGTGCCGTTTGGCAATTTAATAGCACTATTACAATTGGAGTATAATGTTTTGACAGCGTTACAAAAAAAAGGGCCAAAACCAAATTTTTCTAAAGATTGAAAAATGAATTGATGTTCGATTGTGTCAAAAGCCTTATAAAAATCCAGAAAAAGAATAAAACTATCATCGGGCACCAAATATGAATAATCAAGTAAGTCTAGAACTAGTCTGATGTTGTTAGAGATGTGTCTGTTTCTCATAAAGCCTGACTGTGTCTCGTCAATAACAGTGTCCAAAACCTTTTTAATTCTGTTAGCTAGTATTGAAGCCATAATCTTATAATCATTATTGAGTAGACATATAGGTCTCCAATTATCAATAAAGAGTGGGTCTTTGTTTGGTTTTGGAATGAGTGTTATTAGGCCTTGAGTCAGGGTAGGAGGGAGACTGTTGTTCTCTATACTTTCTAGAAATACCTGTAAAAGAAATGGAGCCATATGATTAGAGAATGATTGATAAAATTCAGCAGATAAACCATCTGTGCCAGGGGATTTATTGGCCTTCAGTGCATTGATGCCTTTAGAAATTTCCTCCACTGTAAATGGGTTGTCACAGTAGTCACCATCCTCTACGTCAGGGGTAACCAACGTGGTGCCCGCGGGCACCCGGGTGCCCCCAAGGACCATTTGAGGTGCCCCCGGACCTGTTCTAAAAATAGCACAACTCACTACTTGGCTGCATTTAAAATTTCATTTTATTCAGTTGTTATTCTTTTTTTGTATTTATATATATTTTAAAATGTCTATCTTAAAAATATGTTCTTAAAAAATATGTTTATTATAAAAAATTTTCAATTTACGCTTTGTTATTTCCGAAGAGTTTATCAAACTGGTGCCCTTTGTATGACTCCGTACCCACGAAGTAGCTCTCAGTTTCAAAAAGGTTGGTGACCCCTGCTCTACGTCAATAGTTTTTAAATTTTTAATATTGTTAAGAAATGATACTGATATCTCTTTATTATATTTTGAGCTGTATAAATTAGAGTAAAATTTGGCACAAAAAGTTGCAATTTCCTTAGGATTGTTGGAGGTAATGTCATTGATATTTAGTTGGTAAATAGAGTTTATTTTTGATCTGTATTTTTCTAGCCTAAAAAAGTAAGCAGAGTTTTGTTCTCCTTCCTCCAGCCATCGTTTCCTGGATCTGATGAAGGCGCCTTCAGCCTTGTGTTTATATAAGGCATCCAGTTTGTTTTGATGTTCTATTAAATTTAATTTATCTTCCTCCGAAACGTCTTCTGGGGATTTTAGGTAATAGGAGGTGATTTTGCTTATGACTTCTTCCTCTTCAGCTTTCTTCAATTTAGAAATCTGACTTCCATAACGTCTTAAGAATTTGCCAATTTCATATTTGAGAAGTTCCCAATTGCTGCAGAAACACCCTTCCTTGTTAGCCTTAGTCCAATAAAATATAATTAATTTATTAATATGAGCTTTAACTATTTCATGCTTTAGCAATGAGTTATTTAGTTTCCAGTAAGCACATTTGTAAGGTGTATTATCAGGAGTATAAATTTGGATGTTAATTTGAATAGCTCTATGATCAGTAAGAGGGGTGGCAAGAATGTTAACAGCAATGTTGTCTTTATTAATACATTTGGAAATAAGCCAAAAATCAATACGGGATTGTCTGGACCCTGTTTTATTGCTCCATGTAAACATTTTGTCATCTGGGAATTTTTCTCTCCATATATCTATAACATTGAATTTCTCCATAAATTTTTTTAAAGTGGCACTGTATGAGGTCTGTCGCTTAGGCGGCCATCTGTCTTTCGTATTGTCTAAGGTAATGTTGAAGTCCCCGCCAATTAAAAAAATTGAGTTTGGGTATTTGGAGAGCCAAAAGGTAATTCTGTCTTCTAAAGATTCCAATAGTTTGTCGTTTTCTGGTTTATTATTATAACCATATATATTAACTACAATAAAGGTATTGTTAAAGCATTCAATTACTGAGCAGATGTAGTGACCTAGGGTGTCACGATCAGTATGTAATATAGTTCCAGAAAAATTATTTTTAAGTGTGGCGACACCAGCTGAACGCTCAGTTCCGTGAGATAACCACGTTTCATTTCCCCATTGTGATTTCCAAAAATTACCATCAGTAGATGTAGAATGACTCTCTTGAAAGAAACAAAAATCAGTTTTAAGTTGTTTGGCAAATAAGAATAATGCTTTGCGTTTACCTGTTTGTCTTAACCCCCTGGCGTTGAGAGATACTAATGAAACAGACAAAGTTACTTGAAAAGAACAACAAACAAAGAACAAGAACTAAACTTTTAAAGGTAAGGGTGTGTTTGCAAAGAAAGGGGACCGAGAGCTGCACACTTTAAGTAGTAAAGCAGTAAGTAGCCTGACTAAATAATTACAATAAAAAAGAAACAAAGGAAAAATAACACTTTGCTATCTATTTTGGTTTAACTGTAGTATTTTAAATTCTTACAACAAGAACAAGGTAAGTCTTCAAAACTAAATTATCTGTTGACTACAGGTGGATATAAAATATTAAAAAGGAACTAAAAGTGAAAGCAGAGTGTAGTCCAGACACAACGTGTAAATGAATAGGCGAAATGATCATTTTTACGGATTAGATGAAGGGGGGAAGACTTCTGTTCCGCTGATAAAGCCACGACCTCCAACGAAGTAAGCTGGTTTGCCTTCCTTGCGGGCTTTGTCGATCATGGGCCACAGTTTATTGCGTCGTTCTCTGTCATCCTTGGACAGGTCCTCAGTGAATCTCAGATGGTTGTCCCTCAGGTACGAAGATGTTTTGGCTGCTTTCCATGTAGCATCTCGGAGGAATCTGGAGGTGAATTGAATGATGATCCCTCTGGGTTTGGTGTCTCCTGGTCGTTTGGCTCCAAGTCGGTGCACGGTGTCGATGACATCAGCCAACTTGTGTTTATGTTCTGGTAGAACTGACTGGCAGATTTCTATCACTTTTCTTCTTATGTCTTCTCTCTCTGTTTCTTTAGCTCCTTGTAGTTTGAGATTCCACCTCCTGGAATATCTTTCCAACTCAGCAAGCCTCTGCTGGCAGTTGTCTACCCGACCTTCCTCTCTTGTTACTTTTTTTTCCAGGACATTCACTTTCTTCTTCACATCATTCACTTCAGCGCATACGAAGTCAATAGTCTTTTTGAGACCCTCAATCTTTAGCGTATTCTCCTTCACCATGCTCTCTAGGTTGTCAGACCTGGTGTTTATTAGCGCAGACAGGCTGGCTATTATCTCATTTGTAGCAGATGGGTCTGGGTTGCTGCGTTCATACATCACCTTCTTCGGAGCTGGCGATTTCAGAGGAGTGACAGGTAGTGCAGGAAAGTCGTCGATTTCTTCTTCATTCACTGTCAGAGTTAAGGAAGCAGCTGCGTAGTTGTGGCAGTTGTTAAATAACACGTTGCCGATTGTAGCATTAACCTCGTTAGCCACGTTAGCCGTCTCAGACGCAAGCCTGGACTTCAACGTTTCTAGTCCTCTCTTCGCTCCTTTATGGTTCGGCATTCTGTTGTAACTGTTGTGTCTACTATCTTTTAATTAATTATTAGTGCTGGTGTTCAAGTGCTGGTGTTCATATAGACAGGGTTTTACCGCGTTATATGAGTTTTTTGTGCAGATCTCGGTAGAGAGCGTCTACTCACTCCGCCATCTTGGCTAGCCCCTCATCTGTGTATGTTTTCCCATACAAGACGAAATTCGTCTCTGCATTTAACCCAACCACCACCAGGTGGTGCAGTGAGCAGCCATAGAAAGCGCCCGGGGAGCTGGGGAAATAGGTGTGCACTCATAGACACCCCAAGGTGTGTAGTGGCCGGGGCCGGGGTTTGAACCTGTGTCCTTCGGATCCCAAGTCGGCAGCCCTGCCTCTACACCATCTTGGCCCCATCTCAAAAGCTCAAATAACATCTCAATTACAGCCCCAAATCTCAAATGATATGCAAAGGAAGTGCCGTGGATGCATTCCCGTCTCCCTGCTGGCTGTGCTTGAGTGCCTAACCATTGATATCGTTGAGCTGGCAGGAAACGCAACTTGTGGCAGCATATTAATTGTTAATTAAATGTTTCAGTGTTTTAGTGTTTAAATGGTTACTGTTGCACCGAGAGACTGAGAGAAACGCAATTTCAATCCTGTGTATGTCCTGTACATATTGCAGTTTTGACAATAAAGTTGACTTTGACTTTGACAAAAGGACTGGGATTTCCCCCCGGCACCTGCAGCCAGCTGTCTGCAGTGACGAGGAGCTCGGCAGGCTGCTGGGAGGAGTGGCCATTTCTCTGGGAGGAGTTCTGCCCGGCATTCGGGTGGTCCTACAGCTCTGGGGAACTGAGAGGCCAGCTGAGTTTGGGTGGACGGATGGACAGCATCTATGGCTATTTTCTTCTGAACCATTGTGCGGTGGACCTTTACAAGAGATCCTTCCTGCCTACAGCCATCATCATCTATAACCTCTCTTAATGAAATGAAGATAATGAGTTACAACAACATTTAATTTCCCTTTGGGATTAATAAAGTATTTTTAAATTGAACTGAATTTAATTGAATGTCTATAGAGTCAAGCTTGACCTGCGTCAAGAGTGAGCCATAGACAGATGTGGCTGAGAGCATCTGGTAATTTTTCAAAATAAAAAATTGTTCCGAATCAGATTCTAAATAAAACGGCAATAATGTATGTTACGTATTCTTTCTGTGCGGCCCAATACCAATTGACTCATGGACCAGTATTGGTATGTGGCTCGGGGTTTGGGGACCTAGGATCGAAAGCACTGATTAGTCTCCATAGAATGGTATACTGTACTCAGAGAGCTTTGTAGAGATGTAGTAGAGTGCTGTATGAATATGTAAGTGGATGGGTAAATGAGGGCACAGATTGTGCTGTAAAGCGCTTTGAGTATTCTGGTTGGATAGAAAGGTGCTGTTAAGAACAGACCATTTCCTATTAACCACTTGCAGTTCCAAGTCCCGGCTTGTGTCTGGACTGGTCCTGCTTATTCATGAAGAACTTCTGATGATGGCTAGCAAAGTAGGCTATCCTATCTGGCAAGTACCCATACTTGTTGATCAGTGGGTTGCTTCCTGGCAACAGCAATGAGTGGGACTGAAGTGTGGTCACCAAATGGGGTGCTACAGGTGGCTAGCACTCCCAGCTGGACTTAGCCGCAGTGCCCACACCTGCTGAGGACATACTGGAGGTGGACTATGAGGTTTATGACGAGGTAATCTCGGAGCTCAGGATAAACACCTGACCTGTTTAGATCTTAATTGCTGGTATTTTTTATATTCTGATATTTTTTATATTCTCTGTTTTTTTTTTTTATATCTTTTGTGATTCCTGGTGTATATTCCTTTGTACTGAAACTCTGGCACAACAATTTCCTGCGGGATCAATAAAGTTCTATCTTATCTTGGCTTCTAAAACGATGATGATGAAATCTTCAACTCAAGCACTCAGTCTGCAAAGTCTGGCACTTTGTTAGTCCTCCAGGATAAGAAATCTTCAGGCTGTCCTGCTGTGTGCATGGACATGCAGACCATGTGCAAATGTGCTGCTTGCCACCAGTGGAGCCAGCCTGTACCCATATGTTTTCCAGAATCTCCACATTGCCACCAAAGTTCTGACCGCTTCCAGTTCGCCTTGACTGGTAGAACTTACAGAGCTGCTGTTGAAGTCATCAGTGTTTCCTCCATGGTTTCTGCATATCAAGGTGAGCTGTGCGAGAACATGGCCACCAAACTTATCCCTGATGTTAGGAGGAAATCATCATGATCATAAACATGTGCATCTATGTACAGTGCTGTCTAGTCCATTGGAACATCAATGGAGATGATGGTGTTGTAGGAAAAAGCAAGGTAACTATCTGACCACGTGTCAGACAGAGACATCCTGGACATATACCGGTAATTGTGCGTGTGGGCATTTTCAGTTCTGCTTTGGTCTCCATGTGGTGTGAACAGTGGAAAAACAAGGACAAGAAAGCATCACAGCTTCATCATTTCAAAATACCCAAATGGCCCAAACCCCACCTCCCCAGTTGCCCTGCCCAGGCAGAAAGTGAGAATCAGTCATTGTGCCAGGAATAAAAAAAACAGTCTGTGCCCGGCCCTCTCACAGGTGAAAGGGCTGGATGTTCCTTGTTTACCAGTTTTGCACACCTGGCTGATGAGTGTGTGTCCCTCCCAACTCCCCACCACCATGTCTTCAGATGGAGAAGGAAGCGACTGTTTGGACAGCTGACTCTGCCCCACCTATGAGTCATACAAGTATACACATGTGTTTTGTTGAACTCTTGCAAAAATCCCATTTTAACTAAATTAGAGACCATCTTAATTTTGTTAAACTTGTATGTGTTCTTGTTCCCTTTCAGTCATGTCTCTCGGTGCAACATATGCTATGGGGAATTGCGCCCCCGCGCGATTACCTGAAGGAATACATTCACGCCTTTATGGCAGGGGCGTCAGCATCACGCCAGAGGCCCCGCCCTCTGGGTACTTAAGCCGCTGACACCCATTCATCATTCTCTTATTGCCCTTCACCTCGCTTAAAACCTGAACTTCATGGGACTTCTCTGTTGTCGCATCGCTCGATCAGAGGTGAGCTTGCTCCCTACGCTGAGCGTACAGAGAAATTTTTCCTGCGTACTGCTGGGCTGGTGAAAGCTAGTCCAGCGTTTTTCTACTTACCTCGAAGTTTTCTTCTCTCTTTGCAGCTGCTTCGCTCGACTGCGCTAACTGCGTCACAACACTCCCTGCTAACCATTAGCAGGCTAGGCAGCGAAAGCAAGACGATGGAGAGGATGGCTTAGAACAAAAGGAAACTAGGAACAGCCTCGACGCTTCTCGTCTCTGGACATGGCTCCCGAGAAGGGAAAACGGAGGACAAAGACTCAGAAGAAAACCAGCAGGACGACGAGCCCTCGCTCGCGCCCCTGCCCCAGCGGCTGCGGCTACTCCCTCTCGGCGACGGACACCCACGAGGCCTGTCCTGTCTGCCTAGGGATTTGCACGCAAGAAAAGCATTGGAATCCCCCGACTCCTGCTCCCACTGCTGTCTGATGCCGGCGGTAGTGAGGAAACGTTGCGCGGACGCGTTGGATAAATCCATAGCGAAGGCCACGGCGCTGAAGGCCGCACGCCTCGCAGAGCTGCACGCTCCCGGGCCGAAGCTCGAGAACGTGGACCTGGAATGCAGTAGTCAAGTAAGGGATGAGAATGTGTCGGACTCCTCGGTCCCCATCGAGGACTCGACGCCCGAAGTGTCTGACCAAGACGCCGAGTACGGTTGCAGAGGAGAAACTGTGGATTCCTCCCAGAACCTGGCGCAAATTCTACCGGAACCGGACGTGTCGGTCCCTGCTCTGTTCGACCTGTGTCATAGGGCGGCGGATGCCCTGCAGGTCGCATGGCCAGACCCCACGCCTCGCCAACGGGTTACGAGGCTGGCGGGAAACTACTTCTATGCGAAGCAGCACCCGACGACGTCGCAAAAAATGCCCATTTTCCCGGAATTCCTCATGGAGCTTAAGCGCTCCTGGGTAGAACCCAGAGCTCCCATGACGCTGCCACTATCTCGACTCCTGAATGTCGCTGGAATGGAGACAGCAGGCCTCGCCAGCGCACCCCTGATAGAGGAGATCCTGCCAGCTCATCTGGCCCCCGCAGCTATGGGGGCGAAGCCAGCGCTGCCCAGCAGGGCGTGTCGCGCTTCAGAGAAACAACTCGAAAAGTGCTATAAGGCTTAGGGCCTTGCGGCTCGTGCGATGAACGCATCAACCATGATGCAGGCGTACCTGGCAGAAAAACTGCAGGATCTCCAGGTAACGACAAACGAACAAGCATCAACGGAGGCCATGGAAGAGGCCTGCCATGCCTCTGACTTTGTGCTCCGCATGATGGGGACAATAGCTATCACGCAAGGCAGAGCAATGGCGGAAATAATTGTCGCCCAGCCCCGGACCTCCCGGAAAACCAGAGGCCCCCCTTCCTCCAGCACCCGATCGAGCCGACGGGACTCTTCGGGGGAGCCCTGGAACGCATCCAGGCCAGGCTGGAACAAAGACGCAAACAGGCGGAAGCCCTCCGTGAGGGGCTGCCGAGAAAAAGCTTTGCACCCCCAAAGGAAGACATGCGTGGCCTTCCACAGAAGAGACCTGCTGGTGACAGTGAGACTTTCCAGTACCGGCCGAGGGCCTCTTCGATGACCCCGTGTGGAAAACAGATTTGGGCCTGATGAAACAGGACGAACTGATAATTTTACAGGTTTGCCCGCCCACGCGGTACGGGAACCTAACCTTTTGAGCCCAGTCTCCACTTGTAGAACACTACGAGGAGCTGGTGACATGTGTGTGCGCACTAAACATGACTCGCCTACTGTATGTGTAATCAAAACAAACACTGTTTCATGCATGTACAAAAATAAAAGTACCAAAGCACAGACTGCCCTGGTTCTTGACTCGAGTCCCATTTTCATAAAACACAAACCACATGGTCAAACTATGAACCGCAGCAAGATACACGAGCTCTGCCTGAGACAGCCAGATCTCGCAATATCTTCTGTTGGGCCGACCAGCTTGCTCGAGAGAGCGCGAGAGGGGTCAAAGGCCACCCCTCCCGCACTCAAGCACGACGAGCAGCAGTTGGACATGCCTTCCAGGCTCATGACGCACGCGCAGGCCTGGAGGGCATGTCTACCAAACGAATGGGTCATGACAACGATATGTCATGGCCTCAAGTTGCAGTTCACCAGGAGACCGCCCCCCTTCACAGGGGTACTGCAATCAAAAATTAACCCTGTACGCACACACGTGCTGAGGGAGGAAGTTTTGACGATGCTACAGAAGGGAGTAATAAGTTTGGTCCCAAAACACTACGCTCCGGCCACTACAGCAAGTTCTTCCTGGTGCCCAAAAAGGATAATTCCCTGAGACCGATACTGGATCTCAGAACTCTGAACAAGAGAATAAAAACTTTTAAGTTCAAGATGCTTACACTGCGGCAGGTTCTCCAGTCTGTAAGACCAGGAGACTACGCATGTACAGTGGATTTGAAAGATGCCTATTTTCATGTAGGCATGTGGAGGAAACGCAGAAATTTCCTCCGTTTTGCTTTCGAGGGAAACGCTTATGAATTCAAAGCATTACCCTTCGGTTTAAAGCTGCACTATGTAACTTTGTAATGCAGTCTGTAACTTTTCTAACAATATGTTTTTAACATATTTCTTCACTCTGTCACTATCTACTGACAGACTGATGTTAGACAAAGTAATCTCTGAAAAAACTATAGTCCCCTTGCTTCTCTATCAGCATTTATAAAAACACTAAAAACACAGAGTGACCCAGGTTCAGGTTCAGGTTCAGGTTCAGGTTCAGGTTCCTTTATTTATACCCAAGGGTAAATGTGGTTTGCAGTGGTTCAAAGCATACATCCATCCATGCGCACACACACAAATAAAACAGTAAAAACATTTAGTAAAACACTTAAAAGAAACCATAAACAGATAATGTTGCACATAACAGTGTTAAGGCTCCCGAAATCACATGTAAAATGAAAAATAAAAACATTTAACCACTAAAAGCTTCAACGTTATTTCAGTTTGTTCATTTCAGTAACAGCAGTGGGAACAAAGCTATTTTTAAAACGTGTTGTCCTACATTTAGGGACTAAAAACCTCCGACCAGAGGGAAGAAGCTGAAACTCTCCATACAGTGATGACCCGTCCTTAACCAGCCAATGAAAACAGAGTTTGTAACCAGCCAATAAAAACAGAGCTTGAATTTGAATCAGCCAATAAAAACAGAGCTTGAATTTGAATTTCAGCAGAGCCTCCCCCTCAGAGCCATATACAGTATGGCTCTGAGGGGGAGGGAAAAGAATGCTTTGCCTGTTGAAAATGTTTCTAAGTTTTGCACTCTACAGAAAGTTACACATAGCACCTTTAAAGACGGCTCCTCGTACATTTACTAAATGTCTGGACGCAGCCCTGACCCCCCTTAGGAATCAAGGATTCAGATGACCTCTTGATTCTGGCTGGAAGCAGAATACAGGCCCAGTCACACTCCTATAGGGTGATCTCTCACATGGAGTCTCTCGGTTTTGTCATAAACCTACAAAAGAGTGACCTAACTCCATCACGGGTTACCGTATTTCTGGGAGTACAGATCGACACCGTCCGGTACAGGGCATGGCTCTCAAAGGAACGAGTTTACTCGATTCGCCAATGCCTGGACACATTTAAACTGGATCAGCGGGTCCCCATGAAAACGTGCCAACGCCTTTTAGGCCTCTTGGCGGCAGCCATAATACCCTATGTGCCATGCGCATTGCTGAAAATGCGAGCCTTACAAGTACTGTATGGCTAAACCAACAGACACAACCCGCCCTGCCTGGTCGAGCAGGAAAGGTTAGAATAGATTCAGAGTGCCTGAGGGTCCTGGAACCTGAAAGTTATGTGCCATAACTCATGTTCCCTGAAGGAAGGGAACGAGGTGCAACACGATGGCTATGGGAACTAGCACCCTTGCGCGGTTACCTGAAGGAATATACTCGCGCCTTTACGGCTGGGGCGTCACCGCCGCGCCAGAGGCCCCGCCCTCTGGACATATAAGCGGCTGACGCCCGTCCATCTTTCTCAAAAATGCACTTCACCGAGCTTTCAGCATTGAAAAGGGCCAAATGTGTTGCACCTCATTCCCTTCCTTCAGGGAACATGAGTTATGGTGCATAACTTTCAGTTCCCTTTCAGTCGTTCTCTCGGTGCAACACGATTGCTATGGGAACGTAATCCATTCACGCCCTTGAAATGCTCAGCAAAATGCATGTGAGAACATCTGCCTTAATACGGCAGGCATTTCCCAGCCGCTTTCTACAAGGTATGTAGAGAGCACATCCTGAGAAGAAAAAATGCCATATGTAGAAACATCGTTCTGATGTTACCACTGGACACATAGATGAAAAAATCAGTTGGAGATTGCATTAGCATCTTCTGCTAGTGTGATTACTCATCATCTCCTTTTTTACCGGAAATCTTGAGAAGCAGGAGGAAAAGAACAAAGGACCCATTACGCCACTGGTAACCAGATGGCAATGTGGAGGTAAAAAGCCCAGTTCATGCACAGGGTAACCTTCCAGGTCCCCAGGAGAAAAAAATTATGTATAAGGGGTACACACGAGTCCCTCATCTGCTTCATGAACAGACAACTAGGACTGTAAAAGAGGTCCATCCTGATGTTGGAGAACTGTCAGAGGAGAGGGGAACCCCTCCACTGAAGTAACTCCCAAATAGACATAAACATCAAGGGTGTCCCTTATGTATGTTGTTGTTGCTGTTGGAGCAAAGACGATCAGGCCTTAGACCCTCAGCCAGTCCCCTTCAGTGGGCAGGCTGAAGGTTGCTACAACTCCGGACGTGGGTGTCAATGCTGCCCAAGTGCCTGAGTCAGCAGGTCTCTGTAAGAATGCAACTGCCATGGTATCCCTGAACTTTGAGAAGTAAAAGTCACATTGTGAGCCAGTTCACAAAGTTCACCAATGTTCCTTTAACCCGTGACCGGACCTGATCCACGAGTCGTGGGTTCAGTCTTCATTGTTTTGTTATCTGATTACACCAGGACGTGCTGCTCTGCAATCAGACCTTTACCAAAGAAGTATCTTGCTGACAGGAATACGGCCAACAACTCCAGGAAGTTGATGCACAATCTACTTCTTGATTGTTCCAGAGGCCTCGGGCATTCTGATTTCTGCAGACTGCTTCCTCATCTTGTTTCCAGGGTGTCCGTCGTGATGAACACATGGGAGAACACCTTACCTTACGGGACGCCTTCCGTGAACACGGACAGGTCCCCTCAAGGATCCGGGGCCCTCAGGCACTTTGAGATGATTTCTAAAAGATTTTTTTATTTTATTTTTTAGCCATGCGTGCCGGACCCGCATTCTCACCAATGCATCTGGCACACGGGTGTAGCTTCTGCCAAGAGGCCTAAAGAGGCGTTGGAACGCTTACAGGTGAATCCGTTGATTCAGTTTAGACTTTTGCCAGGCAACGGCGAATCGAGGAAGCACGTTCCTCTGAGAGCCATGCCTTGTACTGGATGGTGTAGACCTGCACTTCCACAAACACAGTAATCCGTGATGGGGTCAGGTCACTCCTTTTGTGGGTTTATGAAAAAATCCGAGAGACTCCAGGTGAGAGATCACCCAGGAGTGTGACTGGGCCTGCTCCCGGTGAAAAAACCCAGGAGGTAATCCAGGTAGTTCATAATCCTGACTCCTTGATTCCTAAGAGGAGTCAGGGCTGCATCCAGAAAATTTAGTAAATGTATGAGGAGCAGTCTTCAAACCGAAGGGTAAGACTTTGTATTTCTAAGCTTTCCCTTTGAAGGCAAAACCGGAAGAATTTCCTGTGCCTCCTCCAGACGCCCACATGGAAGCCGGTGTCTCTCGAATCCGTTGTACATGCAGACCGGGGGACCTGCCGCAATGTCAACATTTTGAAATTGAAAAATCCTTGTTTTCTTGCCCAGAATCCTGAGATCCAGGGCTGGTCTCAGGTATTCATCTCCTTTGGGCACCAGGAAGAACTTGAGCCGCAACGCATCCCCAGGGAGGGATGTCTAGCGGCTGCTTGCTTCATTTGGGTGCGGAAGGGGTGGTCTTCGACCCCCTCGCGTACTCAGTAGCAGGCTGGTCCGCCCAGGAGAAGACATCGCGATATTTGATTGTCTCAGGCAAAACTCGTGTGTCCCATTACGGTTGTAGTTTGACGTAGTAGGCTGTGTTTCACCAAGTGGTGAGTTAAGAACCAGGGAAGTCTGTGCTCTGGAACTTACATTCTTGTATATGCATGAAAAAGTGTTTATTTTTCATTACACATATAGTAGACGCATGGCTCTGGCTCTGGAACCAGTTTCCTTGAGAGGGGTTGGACACTCTTCCACTCTGGAGTTGCCCCTGGTGAGAGGCGCCGAGCAGGAGTGGGCATACTGGTTGCCCCCCATCTTGGTGCCTGTACGTTGGGGTTCACCCCGGTGAACGAGAGGGTAGCCTCCCTTCGCCTACGTGTGGGGGGACGGGCTCTGACTGTTGTTTGTGCCTATGCACCAAACGGCAGCTCAGACTACCCACCCTTTTTGGAGTCCTTGGAGGGGGTATTGGAGAGTGCGCCTCCTGGGGACTCCCTTGTTCTACTGGGGGACTTCAACGCTCACGTGGGCAATGACAGTGAGACCTGGAGGGGTGTGGTTGGGAGGAACGGCCCCCCTGATCTGAACCAGAGTGGTGTTCTGTTATTGGACTTCTGTGCTCGTCATGGATTGTCCATAACGAACACCATGTTTAAGCATAAGGGTGTCCATATGTGCTCTTGGCACCAGGACACCCTAGGTCGCAGTTCGATGATCGACTTTGTTGTCGTCTCATCTGATCTGCGGCCGCATGTCTTGGACACTCGGGTGAAGAGAGGGGCGGAGCTGTCAACTGACCACTACCTGGTGGTGAGTTGGCTCCGATGGTGGGGGAGGATGCCGGTCAGACCTGGCAGACCCAAACGTATTGTGAGGGTCTGCTGGGAACGTCTGGCAGAGTCTCCCGTAAGACGGAGCTTTAACTCCCACCTCCGGGAGAGCTTTGAACACGTTCCGAGGGAGGCGGGGGACATGGAGTCCGAGTGGGCCGTGTTCCGCGCCTCTATTGTCGAGGCAGCTTATCGGAGCTGTGGCCGCAAGGTTGTTGGTGCCTGTCGTGGTGGCAACCCTCGAACCCGGTGGTGGACACCGGCAGTGAGGGATGCTGTCAGGCTGAAGAAGGAGTCCTATTGGGCCTTTTTGGCTTGTGGGACCCCGGAAGCAGCTGATAGGTACCGGCAGTCCAAGCGGCATGCGGCTCGGGTGGTTGCTGAGGCAAAAACTCGGGCGTGGGAGGAGTTCGGAGAGGCCATGGAGAATGACTTCCGTACGGCTTCGAGGCGATTCTGGTCCACCATCCGGCGTCTCAGGGGGGGAAAGAGGTACGCGACCAACACCATTTATGGTGGGGGTGGCGTGCTGCTGACCTCAACTCGGGATGTTGTGAGTCGGTGGGCGGAATACTTCGAAGACCTCCTCAATCCTACTGGCACGTCTTCCACTGAGGAAGCGGAGCCTGGGGACTTTGGGTCGGGTTCTCCGATCTCTGGTGCTGAGGTCGCCGAGGTGGTTAAAAAGCTCCGCGGTGGCAAGGCTCCGGGGGTGGATGAGATTCGCCCGGAGTTCCTTAGGGCTCTGGATGTTGTAGGGTTGTGTTGGCTTACGCGACTCTGCAATATCGCGTGGACATCGGGGGCAGTTCCCTTGGATTGGCAGACTGGGGTGGTGGTTCCCCTATTCAAAAAGGGGGACCGTAGGGTGTGTTCCAACTATAGGGGGATCACACTCTTAAGCCTCCCTGGTAAGGTCTATTCAGGGGTTCTGGAGAGGAGGGTCCGTCGGATAGTCGAACCTCGGATTCAGGAGGAGCAGTGTGGTTTTCGTGCTGGTCGTGGAACACTGGACCAGCTCTACACCCTCAACAGGGTCCTGGAGGGTGCGTGGGAGTTTGCCCAACCAGTTTACATGTGCTTTGTGGACTTGGAGAAGGCATTCGACCGCGTCCCTCGGGGGGTTCTGTGGGGGGTACTCCGGGAGTATGGGGTACCAGGCCCTTTGATAAGGGCTGTTAGGTCCCTGTACGACCGGTGTCAGAGCTTGGTCCGCATTGCCGGCAGTAAGTCAGGCTCGTTTCCGGTGAGAGTTGGACTCCGCCAAGGTTGCCCTTTGTCACCGATTCTGTTCATAACTTTTATGGACAGAATTTCTAGGCGCAGCCAAGGTGTTGAGAGGATCCGTTTTGGTGACCTTAGAATCGCTTCTCTGTTTTTTGCAGATGATGTGGTCCTACTGGCTTCATCAGTTCGTGATTTACAACTTTCACTGGAGCGGTTTGCAGCCGAGTGTGATGCGGCCGGGATGAGGATCAGTTCCTCCAAATCCGAGGCCATGGTCTTGAGCCGGAAAAGGGTAGCATGCCCTCTCCGGGTCGGGGAGGAGGTCCTGCCCCAAGTGGAGGAGTTTAAGTATCTCGGGATCTTGTTCACGAATGAGGGAAAACTGGAGCGTGAGATCGATAGGCGGATAGGTGCAGCGTCCGCAGTGAAGCGGGCGCTGTACCGGTCTGTCGTGGTGAAGAGAGAGCTGAGTCAAAAGGCAAAGCTCTCAATTTACCGATCGATCTACGTTCCCACCCTCATCTATGGTCATGAGCTTTGGGTTATGACCGAAAGAACAAGATCTCGGATACAAGCGGCTGAAATGAGTTTTCTCCGCAGGGTGGCTGGACTCTCCCTTAGAGATAGGGTGAGAAGCTCAGTCATCCGGGAGGGACTCGGAGTAGAGCCGCTGCTTCTCCACATCGAGAGGAGCCAGTTGAGGTGGCTCGGGCATCTGGTTAGGATGCCTCCTGGACGCCTCCCTGGTGAGGTGTTCCGGGCATGTCCCACCGGGAGGAGACCCAGAGGAAGACCCAGGACACGCTGGAGGGACTATGTTTCTCGGCTGGCCTGGGAACGCCTTGGGATTCCCCCAGAGGAGCTGCTCCAAGTGGCTGGGGAGAGGGAAGTCTGGGCCTCCCTACTTAGGCTGCTACCCCCGCGACCCGACCCCGGATAAGCGGAAGAAGATGGATGGATGGATGGATATAGTAGACGAGTTATTGTTTAGTGCGCACACACATACCACCAGCTCCTTGTAGCATTTTATAAGTGAAGTCTGGGCTCAAAATGTCAGGTTCCCTTACTGCGTGAACGGGCAAACCTGAAGCCCTGTTTCCATTTTGGGACCAGGACACCTTCAGTCGTTGGCAGGGGCATCTCCTTTCTTCTTCTTTTGCTGGTGGCCCCTTGCAACTCCTGTAGCTTTTCTGCCTGGTGGGCCTATGATACAGAGGCCACTTGTCCTTGTCCATCCCGCCAGGGCCCCTCGGGCCCTGAGATGGTTTAACGTCGAAGAGTCATCCATAGCCTCATGGGTGGATAAGTTCTCGGCATCATTGATGTTGCAAGGAAAAACTACCAGGTAGCGCAGCTGAACAGGTAGCTGAAAATCGTCCTCCTGGACTGTGCTGGACAGAGAGTCTCCTTGTTAGCCGGGGCTAAACGTGGAGGTACTTGCGAGCCCGCTAGCGGTGCTAAGACGGGCCCTCGAGCAACGCAGCATCTGTAAAAAACATAGTTATCTGTGATGAATTCTACCGTAAATTCGTAGGATAGCGGAAAAGGCAAAATATGAGAAGGTTAGCTACTAAACTAGTCCAGACATTTTCACATACCTCACGATGGAGTCCTTTGTTGTCCGCTCGTAGCCGCGCTAATCGTGTTAGCGCCGTCTCCCACTGCGTGTTGTCGTGGGTGCCCCTGGTTAACCATGCTAACCGTGGGAGCTAGCCAGATAGCAGCGGGGTTACTCCATTTCCACTCTCCTTTCTCCGGGGTCATCCGCGAGAAAAGCTTTGAGTGTCCCTGCGTGTAGCATCTTAGAGCAGAGCGGACAGGCCTCGTGGGTGTCCGCTGCTGAAAAGGGGGTAGCCAGATCCGCTGAAACAGTTTCGGGAGCCAGAGTTCACTGCCTGCCAGAGTTCCTCGTCCGATGACGTCCTCTCGCCGAGCTGCTCGGGGCTGTTGGCCTATTAGCTTTGTTAGCTTAGCAGGTAGCCTGTCTCGCAGTTGGCGTTCGCTAACCGAGCAGTAGAAAAGCAGAAGAGAAGAAAGGCACGGGAGCTGGGGCTCGTTGGCCTGCTAGTCTTCTTTGACTTTTGGGTTTTTCACTACCTTCTCGGGACCCGTGGCCGAGAAGAGTTAGGCCCGTTAGCCGTGCTAACGTAGTCCGGAGACGTCTCCTTCCTCGTGTCGCTTTCGCCGGCTAGCCTGCTAGTTGTTAGCAGGGTAGCGGTGTCGCGTAGTCAGTACCTTTGAGCGAAGTGTTCTATGGAGAGAGAAGAAGAAAACTTCAGGGTGAAGAAAAATGTGCCGGGCCAGCTTTTGCCAGCCCAGCAGTCCGCAGTAGAAGATTCTCTGTATGCTCTGTGTAGGGAGCGAGCTCACCTCTGGTCGATCGATGGAGGTACAGAGAAGATCCGAGAAGAGTATTTTAGGTATTTGCGAGGTGAAGTGCTAAAAGAGAAAGCTGGACTGGCGTCAGCCGCTTATATGTCCAGAGGGCGTTGGCCTCTGGCTCGACGGTGACGCCCCAGCCATAAAGGCGTGAGTATATTCCTTAAGGTAACTGCGCGGGGGCGCTAGTTCCCTGAGCAATCGTGTTGCACCGAGAGAACGACTGAAAGGGAACTTGAAGAGACTTGTCTGTCTTCACGGAAGGGGTCCCGCTGGGTAGGGTGTCATCTCGTGTGGTCGTCACAACGGATGCCTCAAAAACAGGATAGGGGGCGATCTGCAGAAATCAGAATGCCTGTGGCCTTTGGAATGAACAGGAAGCGAGATTACATATCAACTTCCTGGAATTGTTGGCCGTATTCCTGTCAGTAAAATACTTCTTTAACAAAGGTCTGATTGCAGGGTAGCATGTCTTGGTGAAATCGGATAACAGGACCACAGTGTCCTTCATCAACAGAGAGGGAGGGACAAGGTCCCGGGCCCTCCTCTGACTGACGCAGAAGATGCTCACGTGGTGTGCTCCGAGAATCTTGTCGCTCAGGGCGACTCATGTTCCCGGTGAACTAAATTATGGAACAGATGCCCTCTCAAGAGGGCCTCTCCTGGCATCAGAATGGAGCCTGAACCCACGGGTTGTGGAACAGGTCTGGTCCCGATTTGGGAGAACCTCAGTGGACTTGTTCGCTTGCAGAGTTAGCT
>JBBPBX010022097.1:4874-24776 GCA_038048925.1 Garcialebias charrua
GGGGGGGTTAGAATGTGTGAGAGAAGTAGAGCATGCTCTATTCACACAAGGAGAGCTGTTGGTCAGTTTATTTCTTGTTACTCTCTAAAGTAGGAATTTAATAAAATGTATACTTATGTAGGTAAACATAGATGTTTAAAAACCTGTTAAACTACACCAAATGCAGGAAATGGCATCTACTTTATTTACTTTTTTCAAAAATTTCTGAGGAGGGACCCCCAGACAAGTTTGCCCCACCCCTTGGATGCTTGTCACTAAGGCCCTGTTTACACGGACACGGCGGGGGGAAACGGAAGTTTGGGATATGTTAATTAGAGGAAAAAGATTTGCGTTGATATGGGCGAAATTCTGTGGATATGACTCCCCCCGCCCTCATGAATTCACTGTAGTTACCATGCCGGGCCTTTAGATGGTGCTGTGAATTTTTGAACCTTCACTAATGCGCATGTGTGCTGCCTCGTCTGTTTTCCACTGGGGCTAAAGGTTCAGCTAACTACAAGTTGTTGTCAACAACTTAACAAGTTAAAGCTGGAATTTGGATAAGAGTCGACAGATTTGACACCAAGCGGGACCCGCTTCATCTAACAAGCTGCACACCAGTTGCTGAGCGGACCTGAACAGAGTGACGATGTCGGACTTTAGTCTGTGAGAATCAGCTGAGTTGCAGGTAAACAATGTTCTTAATAATTTTTCCTTGTGTTTACTTCGATCACAGAACAACCAACTGAGGTTTTATTTTTATTTTTTTCCTGCGAGGTCGATAAGCTGTCGTTCCACGAAGCGGACGGTTCGGATGTGGGTCCAGTGTCCACCAGGATGAAAACAACAGTCCAGTTCATAACAGTTCGTTAACGTGTTTTTAAAAGTGTTCAATTCAATTCTCAGTGTTTGTGATATGCAGTTTGTGGTGTTGAATAAATAAATAAATTAAAAATCAACCTGGTGTCTTCATTTTCAACATGTAGCATGTTAGGCATGACGTAATGAGTCCAGATAGCTTCATTTAGCTCAGAAAAATTTATATATCTCCCACGCTAACATAAATACTGTTTATTATTGTTAAACTGTTATTATATAGCACATTTAGTATGTTATAGTGCAGCGTGACACGTGAAATGTCCGCCTGCTTCGTTCAATAAACAGCGACATAAGAACTGGATCCATGGTCTCTTCCAACACAGATGCAGGTAATTCAGGTGTAGATTAATTAAATATGAGACTCACAATATACTGTATTCCATCAGCTGTAGTTCAGAAAGTGGTGCATGTCCACTGTCCAGTCCACTGCCATTGTTAGAAATGCCGGCTGTCCGCGCGTGCTGCGCGCATGTGTTCAAACAAAAGCTCAGCGGGAGACGTTTACATTATCAACGGGGGTCAGCGTAAAACCTCCACTTTGAGAACTGGGTCCAAAAACCATCAGATTCAAAGAGGGGGGCCACTGGACTCGTATAAATGATCAGTAGAAACGCAGAGAGAAAGGAGCGGTTTCGCTCAAAATACGCGCCGTGTAAACGGGGCCTAAGGTCAATGTTTTTTTTTGGTTCTGTAAGAAGTCCAAAGGATTCAGCATTGACCTAGAGATTGTGCAGCTATTTATCATCTGTACAGTGCATTGGCATAAGCAGCTAATGAGGGTTGCTGAACAATGGAAACTTTTAATAAGGTAAAAATATGGATTTGTGTGGAAAGCAGAGGTAGATGAGTGATTGTGCTGAAAAAGCAGAAGATTATCTAGTCATCCATTTCATTGAAAAACAAGACTTGAGTGGAAAGGTGTCCTCCATCTCTTTGAATATTGGATTTCCCCCTCCTATACAACTACGGTACTTTCCCAGCTGTTTTTGACATGAGTCAATTCATAATGTGGTGATTTATACAGAAGCAGTGATTAATCCACTTTAAATATCGAGCATGTGCAATTTCCGAGGAAGCTGTTTTAAAAACGACGTCATTACACCATTTATCATTGTGCTTATTCATGTCTGAGCTTTCCCATATCTTTATAATTTATATGCTGATGTGAAACCATAATAAAATTTTAGGAGGTTACCAGCACTCAGTAGACTTTTTATTTTTCGGGGGTGTGGGAGATCTGTGCCAGAGTACATTTTGACAATAAAGTTAGGTTAGCTATGGTTCACTAGAGTTTTGAGTTAAGGTGCTAATGCTTATTTGAGCCAGTGAACTTTATGACATGGTGTCAGAAGTGAGATGGCCTGACTACTGTATATGAGGAAAGAGGATATAGCTTAAAACAGTGAAATGGCTAATTTCCCAAAGGATATGACTTTGCCAAGCTATGTGAGACAAGCCTGGAAACTGAATCCACCAAAAGGCTTCATCAAGATGACAGTGAGAGGTAACACAAACAATGGCAGTTTCTGATATGGGCAATAAAGACATCTCTGATCAGGGCAGCACAAAAGCCTGGCCCCGCCCCTCTCAAAAAATAAAACGCATTATTCCATATAGCCTGTTTAGCCTATATTTCAGTTTCCTATCACCCACTTTAGAGGAGTGGGTACCCTCTACCAGGTACAGGGTGTGTAGCTTCTGCTCAAGTCTGACAGGCTGTGTGAGAAGGGGAGGGGGATTCTCATCTTCCTTGCTGAGCCAGGGATAGCACACTTACCATATTTTTCAGCCTATAAGTCTTTTTTGTGTGTGCATAATTTGCATGCCCTGTGACTATAGACCGAAGCATCTTATTTATGCTTTTCCCCCCATATTTATAAACCAATTTTTGGCTGAGATATGACCGTTTTCATTCATTCTGACATTGAAAATATTGAACACTATCATTTTCAGCCGCTAGATGGCAAAGCCGTTAAGTCATGTAATACAGTGTTTTTCAACATTTTTTGAGCCAAGGCACAGTGTTTTCATTGAAAAAATCACGAGGCACACCACCAACCAAAATTGTAAACAAAGATACTCTGTATCCGCCTATATTAAATAAATAGTCATTCTTATCAAAGTGTCTTGAATAGGAATGAAATAAATAGCTTGTCACCGCAAACCAAGCACAACGGAGTCGGTGTTGTTGCGTCCCCGGTAAAAGTAAATCCAAACAAAATGTAACTCTCACTGTACTGTCGCATTTGCTGACATGCCTACTGAATTGATTGACAGGTCGGGTGGGAAAAAAAGGCGAGAGCCGGCAGCTTCTGCCGCAGCGGTGTTCTGTGTTTATATGTTAATAAAAAGTTCTAAAAAATAAACTAAAAACAGGGAGCACTGGTCCTGCAACCCACACATCAGACCATTACACCAGGAAATCTGCAGAACCTCGCGCAGCCACGTTGGACCCGAGTTTAATTTGCTCATGACAAATTCATTCATTTCCTCATCATTTCAGTCATGGAGTCAGCGGAGGAGGAAGCGATCACTTGACTTTTGGCAAAAAAACAAAAGAAAAGGTCCAGATCAGGGATGAAGAAGGGGAATTTAATATATTTGTGTCGCATACAAAACAGTCCGGCGCCGGGCAGTTTATTGTGCGACAACGCGCTTGCGTTTGCGGTTGTAAAAATTGAGCTTTGCACTTACATGCCCTGCGGGGATACGCGTGTGACTCTGCGTACGAACGGCGTAGAGCGGCGTACGGCCGAACACAGATAATTAATTTGTTTTCAAAAAAATCTTTTTAGACCAGTTTAGTGAAATTGGATAATTTCCACGGCACACCTGACGATCACTAGTGTGCCGCGGAACAGTGGTTGAAAAACACTGATGTAATAAGTAAAAATGGGTATTAATGACACACTCAGCTTGCCATAGCCTGCCACCTTCGTCCAGCTCCAGGATCATGCCTGGAACAACTGTCAAAATCAGCTTCATTTTGCTGTGCCGCCCCGGCTAATTGCAGCTAATTTGACCATTAAAGTGCATTTATTAAGTCAAAGTTCAACTGAGACACACCTTTACTATAATGTCGAGCAAACAAATAATTGTTTTTAAATGTTAATATTGTTAAATTCATGTTAAAGTCCTCTCGTGCACGTCCCCACAGCTGCCATTTGGCAGCTAACGTAACAAATGTGACACGCCAGCAGTTATGCATAATATATGAAACCTATACGGCGAAGCAACTTATTCATGGTCGTTTCCACTTTATTAGACATATTTGGACTGATACAACTTATAAGGCGATGCGACGTGTACAGCGGAAAATACGTTAAATCAATTAGTCTCTGCTCAAAAATGCGACCCGTTTCTTTCGTCTTTTAAAACCAAAGTTGACAGTATCAGATCTCAGCTCCACCTACCCGTCTGCATTCTGGGACCCTAAACAGCTTTGACGAAGTTGTTCAGAGTGAGGTGGAGGCCATCATCAAGAAAATGAAGCCTTCATCCTGCGCCCTGGATCCTTGCAGACTGTGTGCTGCAATGGTTTTACATCTCTGTAGTTCAGAACACCTGGGACTCAATTTTATATACACTTTAGACATTCATTCATAAACATCCTCATAAAAGTCACATATAGGGAATGGAATGAGCACTATGGTTATGGGTGGCGGGATGACATCAATCTCGCCCCCATGCCTATGCTCACTCAACATTATGCATTTAGACAATAAGGGCCTGGGTTAGAGTTGGAGTGGAGGGGAAACTGGTACAATGCCAGCCTTTGCTCCTTCTCTTTCCTTTTTAAGTACACTTTACAACAACACTCACCAACAGTACATTTGGGGACGGGGGTGTGTGTGTCGGGGTCTTGATTTGTTAATTTCAATTTTATTTATTTATGTATTTATTTATATATATATATATATATTATTTATTTATTTTTCTCTTACCCCCCTGGTTGCCTGGCGGACATTCTGGGGGTGGGCCGTCAGGGGTTGTGCTGGGGTGTGGGGGGGTTCGGGGCCTGCGGGTTCGCCGTGGGCGGGGCTGGCAGTGCGCTCCCTCTGGGGCTGCTTGGACTCGGGTGTCCTGTCCTGTCCTGTCGGCAGGGCGCGGGGTGGGCCGGATCTTGGATGTCTGCTACTCTCCACCCCAGAATGAATGGGCCTACCTCCTGGGTTTGGATGTGGGCTGCCCCATGTAGGGAGCAGGTACATGTCTTGGACCTAGGGGGTATAGAGTGTGCATCGGGATTATGAATGGAGCGTGTCGTTATTGTTTGTCTTTCTGTGACTGAGGGTGAGGATGAGGGTGGGTCTGAATGAGTGTGTCTGTGTATGAATGTTTAAGTGTCAGGCTGGGACTTGGACTGCCCCCTCTCTGATACTTCTGAGGCTACTTAGTGTCGCGCTCCTGCCACGTGGCCCCCTGGTGGGTGTTCCTCTGCCTGCGGGCGTGCTTGGGGCCCTCACTATCTGGGGTTGGGCGCTTGGGCGTTTGTCGGCTCGGCCTGGTGGCTGCCTGGTGGGGCTCGTGTCCTCTGGTCCTGTCGGGTCTGGGCCTGAGGGGTGGGCGTCCCCGGTGCCCGGGCCTCGGTGACCGGCCCTGGGGCTACGTCGGTGCAGCGGGCTCCGGCGGGGGCCTGTGTATTTGTCGCAGTTGACCCCGGGGGGTCATTGTGTGTGGTCGCTGGTGGGGTTCGTCCGGTTCTTCCCCTTGGTCGGATCTGGGGAGTGGACGAGTGGCTCGTCCTGTTCGGGTGGTCCTGGGGACTCTGGGCTCGGGGTCCTTCCTGGGGTCTTGGGCTTTGATCGCCCCTTCGTCTGTCTCGGGCTTTGGGGGGACGGATCTCTGATGCTTCACAGTCGCTACTAAATGTTCTATTGGAGGAACCTTATTCACTTATGCATGCTCACAACCACACACAAATGGATGCAGGGATGTATATGTAGATATATGCAGATATGTAGATGGGTATATGAATGAATATAAATGTATATGTATGTATACTGTATATATATTTGTAGGTATGGGTATGTGTATTTATAGAAATCTACTGCAAGGTCATGAATATTATCAGTCTTTATGCATGTATGTTTCGTTGCTGTGTTCTGTCATGTGCTTTGCAGGATTGTGGACGGAGGTTGGGTGTGTTTGCCTTGTGCTCTTTTTGTGGATAATTGTTGTTTTGTTGTCTTACTTTCTCTTTTCTTTCTTTCTCTCATTAAAAAAAAAAATACATATTGGAGTGAGAGGATGGCTATAAGGTGTGAAGGGAGGCCATCTATAAATGGAAAAAAAAAAGATTGAGACATCTTTACTATAATTTTGAGCAAACAATTTTTTTAAGTGTCAATCTTAAATGTGACACTTCAGCGGTGACGCATAAGATGTGATGTAAACAGCGAAGCGACATTTATGGATTTTTTCACTTTATTAGACAAATATGGACTGATGCAACAAGTACCCCCGAAAATACGGTATAGTCAACCTTTGTCCATGTGTTTGTGTGTGGTGGTGTATGGTGGGGGAAGGGGTCTTGTGCTATACAAAGATTAGGTGTAATAGGTGTAATATGTATATTCCAAACCACATGAATTGTTCCATTCAGGACACACACTGTTTTAGAAAAGCATTGGTTACAAAATTGTACAGCAAGAGTTGACACTTCTTCACAAAAAATGAGCATCATTACTTTATAACAGAGACGCAAGGCTTACAAGCAGGACCTCTTGTCATTGACTGAAAGGGGCAAGAGTGACAAGAGAAAGGGGAATATATGGGGTGGTGAAGAGTTGAAAAACACAGACAACTTCACAGCAAATAACTTCCCTTGGGGGAAATAGAGAAAGTGAGTAAAGATAATGGCCAAAAAGCAGAAACGGAGAGCGAACAAATGAGAAAAAAAAGGACAGAAACAGCTTCATAGTTGACGGGATCTGCTGGTGAAGCTCATAGGGGAGTGGAGATTTTTGAGGAATAAAGCTGCTGAGAACAGAAGAAACAAAAAAAAACATGATAAATGTTCATCTAATACTAAATGGAACAACGGAGAAGTAAATCAAGCATACAAATATTAAATAAAAAATTACAAATAAGTAGTTCAAGGTTATGTACTGTCAATATTGCTTTTACCTACTTCAGTACTTTTAGGGTTTAAAATTTGCTTATCGGATTATTATTATT
Source organism: Garcialebias charrua (assembly GCA_038048925.1). Taxonomy (NCBI): domain Eukaryota; kingdom Metazoa; phylum Chordata; class Actinopteri; order Cyprinodontiformes; family Rivulidae; genus Garcialebias; species Garcialebias charrua. The sequence continues at coordinate 11,913 of JBBPBX010022097.1, forward strand.
ATTATATTTGCAAAATTAGTTTTCAAGCTTTTTTATCTGTTTGCACTTTCTGTGCAGGTGCTCCCATTCCCTTTTCATTCTCACTTAAATCCCTATGCAACTGCAAGTTACCAGTTTGTGACTTAAAACTAGTTCTTAGTGGATATTTTCATTAACATGCCTGTTGCACCCATTTGACGTGAATAAAGCAGTATACAAACCTAATCTACTCAGCCAAAATCTTTAGATGGATGAAAATATTGCAAGATTAGCTGCTTGGAAGGTTAGCGGTATTGCTTTTGCACACACAGTATTGTAAAAACGGTTATGTGAGCACATACACACACAGAACAGAAGACCAATATTTGTTTCACTTTGCTTTATTCACATTCCAAAGAAAGGAACTAAAACCCAAACAGAAAGGCGGCTCACTCATTTAAAAGTTTAATTCAAAAGGGGCCAACAGATGGCTTAGTCTTTGTGCTGTTGACTTTTGATCGCTCTTCTTTAAACCAGATTACAACTGAGATTTGGCTTTAAGCACTGATTTGCGTCCGTGTTCAAACAATGATGGAGCTCAGTGTCCTAATATGTATGCTAATGAGAGTGTTCATATTTCATCTTAAGTGTTCGTTCTCGCTGCCTGCGCTCCTGTCTGATGATAGCAGCAAGCTTTAAGGCAGCAATGAGGAAAATAGACAGTTGAGATGAAAGAAGAAAACTTATATTGTTAAAGCACAGAATATATTTGAGCCCATCAAAGTAAGAACATTCAACTACACTAAGCTGCATTTGCTGCACTAAGAGCTTTTCCTGACAATAGAAGTTGATGACGCTCAAAGATGTGTGGCCAGCACTAAAGAAACTGAAAGGTGGGAAAACAAAAGTGGAATAATGAAAAGACTTTGTTCAAGCCTCATACATTTGTAGATTACTTACTACACTCACTTTTTTGTATTTGTAAAATTATCGTACAATTCCTATAAAGATATGAAAACTAAATAAATCAGTCTACACAGTAAAACACAAGTCTACCATGTGCAAAAACAATAACATGACCATGAATGCTAAAGTAGATGTGCAAGACCAAAGTTCATGCTCATTAAAGTATAAATCACAATGTTCAGTCAGGTCATCTGGATGGTTTATTTTGTTGCTGAGACGTTTCGTCCTTCATCCAAAGGACTTCTTCAGTCTGAGGAGCCCACCAAACCAAACTGAATCCCACAAACAGCTCACTTCCAGAGTGGAAAAAAACAACTATTTTTTCCAACTAATATAATAGGAGACCACATATAGGTCTTTAAAATGTTTATGCCATGTCTGTGTGCTATCTTGACAATATTAATTCATTTTAATACACAAAATAATTCTTAGATAATCAATTATACCCTTTTTAATTCTGCCATTTTTAACTTTCGTTTTGAACGACCGGTTTCTGATACTGAGTTCTGAAGTCCACGCCCTTCAAAGATCTGTTTACGCCCTCTGTAACAGCCAGTATCTGTAATGTGTTGTTGTTTTAAAATTAGCTCTTTTTTTATTACTCATTTGACTTACTGTTAGTGCTAGCTTAAGATAACTTACCGAAACCCGTCTGAGCGCGCCGCAATTTGCTGCTCCTTTTAGCATTAGACCACCCGAATCCGATGCTAATGTTAGCTTGTTCCTCTTCCGGTGTTCGCCAGCTCCGCTCGTTGCACGCGGCGATTTTGGGAGTTATCGCTGTTCCAGTCAAGACAACACAAAGTTCACCAAGTGTCTCCCGTAAATTAATCCGTAAGGAGAAGGTCCTCGCTGCTGCGAGGCTGCAGCGAGGCTGTACAGTTGAAGCTCCGCTCCATCGCGCCAGAAGAGGGTCCCGTCGCAACCGGTCCCTACGCCGGGGGTCTGCTCGTTTAATTTTTGCCGGCTGCGCGTTGGGAGCGATCGCAAATACACTAAAAATTGAACTAAAACATAAAAATAACAATTATACTTTATTTATAAAGCCATTTAAAAAAAACACAGCTGCAACAAAGTGCTGTACACATGAAATTAAGAACATATAAACAAAAGATGAGATGAAATCATGAAAAACAACAGTCAAGTGTTTAATACAGAAGTGGGTTGAGCCTAACCAGGGGTTGCTGGTGAGGGGCTGGACTCATGTTGGGGTGGGTTGTCCTCTCGCTTGTGACGTCACATGCGAGAGTATTTTAAAACAGAACGTATCTTATCACAGTAAAATAAATTTACTAGAGTAAATAAACCACTGGGTGCATTTTTTTGCCACTAGGACTGTTTTTTATGAAGGACATACCCAAAGTAGAGTAAAAAAGCCTTTAAAAAGTGATTTTTGAATATGTAGTCCCCTTTAAATTATTATTAAGAATGTTTTTCACATTTCTGTCTCAGATTTTCTGCTATTTATTTCACCAAATGACAAAGTGTCCACTTCTGTTTTCCCCACAAAGTAACTGAGGTTTCAGACAAAGAACAGTGCAATTCATTACAGTAATGGCCATTCTATTAATTTACCCTGGACAGTTTGGCATGTGCGCAGAAGGATTGGTCTAATTGCCAATCTCAACCAGAGCCATCACAGGATCTCAGCAGGCAGAGGATAAACTGAAAGCTCCCCACTGAGAGCTTGCAGGTGTTGTCAGCTACGACAAAGCAACATTAGCACCAATTAGAAGTTAGTCTGAAAAGCTGATGTAAAACGAGCAGCACACACAAACACAGCTCGACTATTGGGGTTATTTTCAGTGTTTACAGTCCAGGATTTAAACAAGTTTAATGGAGATTTTAGTGCATTCAAGGGTGTAAAAGCTGTTTTTAGTGAGAAATGTAGACTAAAAAATAACAGGAATGAAGCTATACAGCTTGTATTTGTATTGCTAAATACAACAATATATTTAAAAAAATTAATTCAAAAGTATATTTCTTTTTATTTAACAAATGGAAAAATCTTATATAATGAATTCGGACATCCTTAAACGATTCCTGATTTTACCATTACTTCAACTTGCCATGGTCTCAAATGTGTTATAAACCAAATATATATTCCAAGGTCAATATTCCAGTGGTGGCACAAACCAAGCAGACTCTGCAAGCAGACAGATCACCGTTTTATTTGTTGCAATTTTTAGTTTTCATTTGCGTCTAACTTGTTTAGATTTTTAAAGTGGTTAGGTTGTTTGCTTCATGTTACTGTTTTGCCTTTCTTTGGAAAGAATCATGAACTAAAGCTGGCACAACCTTGAATGACTTTAAAAACACAAATTATAAAGTAGAGATTTTTTTTAAATGCACCGGCAATTAAAAATGTCAACATCCAACCCAGAAATTATCTGCAGTCTGGATTCACTCTATAACATAATAATAATAATAATAATAATAATAATAATAATAATAATAATAATAATAATAATAATAATAATAATAATAATAATAATAATAATAATAATAATAATAATAATAATACAGTACTTCATGTAATTCTTAACTCATCTGTATTTCATTGCCAGTTATTGTTATCTTTAGTCCTCGTTTTGCAAAGTAAAATAAATAAACGAAGAAAATAAATAAATAAGTTTTAAGTCATCAAAAAAGTTTGAATTGAGAACATGATTTTTAATCACTTAAAAAAACGAGAAACCCCTCGAGATAAGGTTTTTGGCCTGTTAAAGTCTTGTCAGCATTTTTCAATTTATTTTTTTATTTTTTTAAATAAAAATATCTATTAATTTTTGGTGTTGCCAGGTGAACAGACTGACCCAACTATGTTCAATTAAATACCGTATTTTCTAGACTATAAGAGGCACTTTTTTCATAATTTAGACTTTTAGTCCAAAGTGACATATGTTTTTCATGATACAATTTTTGACTGACACGTTAAATGTTCATTCATACCAACATGAAACAAAGAGTAAACATTACTATATGCAGCTGCGAGAGGGCCCTCTAGGTTTTTGACAACTATTTGTTGTTCCTCTACTGCCAACTACGGTGGCCCTGAGGTGCAAAACACATTAACAAATAAGGCTAAACACTTTAACAAATAGTTCTGAAACAAATTAACAAATTCTGAAACACTTTAACAAATTCTGAAACAAATTAACAAATTCTGAAACAAATTAACATTTTCTGAAACACTTTAACATTTTCTGAAACAAATTAACATTTTCTGAAACAAATTAACATTTTCTGAAACACTTTAACATTTTCTGAAACAAATTAACATTTTCTGAAACACTTTAACATTTTCTGAAACAAATTAACATTTTCTGAAACAAATTAACATTTTCTGAAACACTTTAACAAATTCTGAAACACTTTAACATTTTCTGAAACAAATTAACATTTTCTGAAACAAATTAACATTTTCTGAAACACTTTAACATTTTCTGAAACAAATTAACATTTTCTGAAACAAATTAACATTTTCTGAAACACTTTAACATTTTCTGAAACAAATTCAACATTTTCTGAAACACTTTAACATTTTCTGAAACAAATTAACATTTTCTGAAACAAATTAACATTTTCTGAAACACTTTAACATTTTCTGAATTCTGAAACAAATTAACATTTTCTGAAACACTTTAGCAAACGAGAGAATCACACGGAAAGGGAATGTCCTAACGAGGCTGACCCGGAAGTGATGACCCGGAAGTGATGACCCGGAAGCGGTCATTTTGACCCAAGATGGACGACAGTCGAGTCACGTTTTGCCCGTTCTGTGGGACACCTATAAGTTTATTAAGCTGTTTTGTATTTCGTGCGGTCGATCCTTGGAGTTTTTAAATGGCACAGAGCAGATGGATGCAGGAGAGGGGACATCTCAACAACCGGACAATGCTAAACAAAGTACCGTAAGTGCAGCGTAATGTTAGCTTTTTTAATTAGCCTGTGAATAAAACATATTAGCGCTATTGGTTACCTCATTTTGATTTTTGAGACCGACCTTTTTTAATTTCAGCAGAACAACCTGGCCCATCATATAAATGTTTCAAAGAGTACCGAAGCTCCAAGTCCAAAGAGCGTCAGGATTTTAACTACGGTCCGAGAGGAAAACATAAAGGAAAAAACGTGCAGGTAACAGTGCTCACCTGACTCGCTGACTGTGAAACTGTACTAGCACAAGCACAAATTAGACCATAGAGAAACACATATGTATGTATCGTGTTTATTTATTGATTTTTTCTACCTCTTATACGTTAAATTGCTCTCATCTTTGTCACAGATAAACATTGGATTGATGGTGCCAAGTGGGACTGGTTTAAAACCTCTAAGAGGGAAAATGGTCCTGTTATTTGTAGACCCAGAGGTAGGAGCACCCGAGATACTGCAACAAGGTGTCCAGAAAATGAGAAGGTTTAACAAGGACATACAAGAAGGACCGCACATCCTGTTGTATCCAGACTGCTCAGAGGAAGTCACTGTGCCTGGATCAGAAAGACCATTCAAACTGGCTCATTATAAAAGGGAACCAGGAAGGCAATATTCCAGAATTACATTGTTTATTTGCCGTAAAACACATTTTAAATGAGGTGAGTGGATGTAAACATTAAATAAAGTATTTTAACTTGTTTCAATCTACTGAAAGACGCCTCCACAGTATCTGTATGATCAGTTATTTATTTTTACAGAAGTGGATGATGCCTCAGATTCCTATCCTGAAATTGTCATCACATCAAGGAGGCTGAGTTCAATCAAGCAGACACAGTGGTATATCAAACATTCACAAAACATACATTTTTTTATTTTTGGGGGTGGATTACTGCACTTGTAATTTACTTTTTGTGTTGTATTTTGTTCAGTATTTTGTGCAGACAGTTTCAATTGAAATAACAGAAGGATTTTTTTTATATATGTTTGAGACAAGAAAGTTCATATATGTTTGAGACTTAATAATACCTTACTAACTAAAGTAACTTAAACAAAATTGACTCTTGTTGTTTATTTTAGTTTGTAACTTATCAAATATGAAACCAAAGCAGTTTGCCAGGGCTAAATGTTTTTAGTTTATTTTAGAGAGAGAGAGAAAAAGATCATCATTCCGCTGCAGACGAGGGAGGGATGGGGGCGACGTGAAGAAGTGCCTGTGCAGATTACTTCTACTAGCATATTTAGCTAGTTTATACCAGCACATTACGGTGAAGCAATGAATAACCCGAAAACAACCTGAAAAGCTCTGAGGTTTAGTATCTACACAGTACTAACGTTGGGCACGTTTTATTAAAAGAGGTGGAACACAATCTTATTTATCTTAAATTAGCACAGACAGATACCCTGATGCATGCTCAATAATCCAGGTAAAAAAATCTAAAAAAAAAAGCTAAGTCTGGTCCTCTGGACATTCAAAAAACAACACAAAGCAACAAAAAAAAAAAACTAGAAACGTTTCGTCTTTCGTCCGGAAGTCTTTCGGACGAAAGACGAACGTTTCAACAGTTTTTGTTGTTGTTGTTGTTGCTTTGTTTTGTTTTTTGAATGTCCAGAGGACCAGACTTAGCTTTTTTAGATAGCACAGACAGAGCTCAGCCAAAGCCTTAAAGTCCTCCATCACCGAGCCTGGCTGTTAGTTTAAACATCAGGTGTAATACAAGCAGGTCATGCAGCCACACTGCTGCAATACTGTGGAATAAATGCTGATACTAATTGTTTTATTTTTATTAGTTAATTTAATTGTGTTTTGCAATGATAGGATGCACCTACTGTATTTAGTTTGTAATAAGCCTGGATGGTATTTTGGACTCTGTGCAGCTCCTAGAGATTAAATGTCCTCTAAATAGCTCCATGTCATTTGCACAGTTTCGGTGTTGGCCAAATTGTGACATCAGATGCTTAGAAGATGAGAAGTACCGGTACCTCATTCTAACCAATGGGCAAAGTGGATTCTATGTCCAGGTGAGTAAATGTTGCAATTTTCAGTATATGTACTTATGTGACAGGTACTTGTAAACCTTCATTAAAACATATTGTACATTTATTCTTCCAGATTCAGCTGACAGTGACGTGCCTGGAGCTGCACGCTGGTTATATGGACACCAACAGAACACCTGGAGTTGGACTTTTCTTTTTTACAAATACTTTACAGATAAACAGATGAAACACTTCCATAACTTTTACTTTTAAAACATGTTTCCAACATTGATAGATGAATTTTTTTGCAAATAAGATTCAGCTCTGCCACAAATACCTTGAGCTAAAATGCAGTAAGCACATAAATATTCATACCGTACACAACACATCATATGAAGCTGCTTTGGAGAAAATACCAGTCTTAATAGTTGTTTATTAGTTTTTAGTTTTATTAAAAAAATTAAACTCCAAGGCATAATATCACCTTCAGACATATTAACTCCATCCATCCATCCATCCATCATCTTCCTCCTGGTTTTACGTCATGTCACAGGGGCAGCAGCTTGAGCAGGGAGTGTCCAGACAGCAACTTCCATCTCTTCTGGGAGGACTCTTACAGACTTCCCAGACCACTCCAGCATGTCCTGGGTCTTCCCTGGGGTCTCCTCCCAGTCTACATGTTAACATACAATAAAATGTACAGACAAAAATAAAAACATTATTTTGCAACTAACATATTTGTTTCAGTTTTACCTCGTTTGTCTTTACAAAACAATCAATGAAAGTGATGTGAAAGCTTGTTAAAGTGTAATAACAAATAGCTTTTCAGTTTTCATTTTTTGACATCGTGATGTTTTCAACAGCTGTGCTACATCATCCATTACAAAGCTCTGTCTTAGTTTTGTCAAAGTCATTACAACTTGATCTACAACAGGCAGACAATGAAACAGGAGCAAATTGTTGTAAGCAGGAAACTACTTAGTTTACTACTACTACTACTAGTTTACTACTCCAGCGGTTAATGTCATGGTCAGGTTGAGGCAGGGGAACAGCAAAGGGCGGCTTAGCTGAGGGAACTATCATAAAAAAATAAAAATACATGGAATTAGGGTTCCATAAAAAAAAAGACTGTGTTCCAAATATTAGCCACATTGTTTACAAAATATTTGACAAACAGCGTGGAAATGCTGTTAATAAAGCAAACTACTCAGTAAAAAAATTAATTATTTTTTGTATGCAGTCAGTTCTTACCATCTTCAGCACTGTCCTCAAAGGAAAGGTCTCTGTGCAGAGGTGGAAGCTGCACTTGTGCTGGAATCTGAAAAGGAGCGATATCTTTCAGTTATTTATTTATGGCTTCAGTATAATTTTAAAACATCAGATGAAGTAGCTGTGAAAATTATCCAGACATTGCTATTGATGCAACAAATAGATATTTAAGGGTGAGTTGAAACGAACCTTTATACAACTCTGTATTCTTTGCACTCTCTTTTTCCTTCAGTAGAAATGACAGCGGTGATGGAAGGGCCACGGATGTCTGTTGTGATGGAAGGGCCACGGATGTCTGTTGTGATGGAAGGGCCACGGATGTCTGTTGTGATGGAAGGGCCACGGATGTCTGTTGTGTGTTTGCCAGGACTGTAAACAATCAGAAGAAAGTAAACAAATGATTTTATGTACCGTAGCTTAAAAACATAAAGCATCAGATTTCTTTTCAGTAATAGAATGTACATTTCTTTACCCTTAACTGTTGAGGATTCTGAATCACCTGATGCGTCTGAACACCTGGACACCGTTGCAGTTGGACCTAAATAAAGATAATGTATCAGTCACTGTATGAATCCCAATTGAACACAACAGGTGGTGTTTAGTGGAAACTCAAAAAGTTGTGCTTTTATTCCTTCTGCTTCTGCCAGAACACAATAGGTCAAGGCTCAGTTTTGGAGGGTTATTCATCGTAAAAGAGAATAACACTCCAGTCCTGAAATCACCTACTTTAAGAAAAACCTGTCTTTGCTCTGTTTGACACTGGGGTTCCCTCTGTTTCCGCTGATCCTGACACTGTACACGGAGACAAATATGGGAGAGAGACTAAACACAAGCAGATTATATTTTAGAATTTCATCAAGTGTAACTATAGTGTGCGTACTGCTCTGACTTAAGGCCGAGATACACTCGAGCGTTCTCACGATACGCCTATACGCAGCGTACGTACGTCAAGGCAAAAGCGTAGCCCCTCAGGGCATGTACGCGCAAAGCTTTTTTTTAACGTGCGCGATACGCGGTGTCTGACCATAAACTTCCCCGGCGCCGGACTGTTTTGTATGTTACACAAATGAAATAAATTCCCCTTTTTTATCGCTGATTGGGCCTTTTCTTTTGTTTTTTTGCCTAAAGTCAAGTAATCACTTCTTCCTCCGTTCACTCGATGATTGAAATGAATGAATTCAGGTCCTACCTGGGTGTGCGATGTTTTAAATATCCCTGGTGGGCTGTGTGCTGCAGGAAAAGTGCTCCCTGTTATTATTTTTATTTCTGAGAGAACTTTTTATAACATATATAGTAGAAACACCGTATCAGAACACCGCCGCGGTCTTCAGAGAGCTACATGAGCTGACTGAAAGCTGTCAATCATTTCAGTAGGCGTGTCAGCAAGTAACCAATCAGCGAGCTCAGTTGAGTCCCCTCCGTGCGCAGCTGCTCATATTACAACAAGGAGAACGCGAGCGTTTGAAAGCTGATAGTTTCTGAAGTATAGCAGCAAAACACATGCGCACAAAATGCGCGCGTAGAGTGGCGTACCTGAGGACGCTCAAGTGTATCTCGGCCTTCAGGAGCGTAGAGGGTGAGATGCTCAGCATTGCAGCCTCCAATCCTTCGTACTCCTCCATCACTATGAGAAATCAAAAAATTATATTGTAAAAAAAATCAAGGATCAGTTTGGGAGGAATATTCAGTTTTTAAGGCAATTTTTGTCCTTTCATCTTAAAATTGTTAATACAACATTCTTAGTTGCTCACCCAGATGTTTCTGTGGCACACTGGATGGTGTGGTTGTATGACTGGAGGATGATTTCTGTCTCTTGAGCAGGTGCTGCTGCAGCTTCTAGTCTCCCAGCACTTCTGAATCATCTGTGACATCCCCTCCTCTTTGATGAACTGCAGACAAACATTTCGCCGCACAATGTCCTCTCTCTATGGCTCAGATTTGTTCTGCACACTAGGATAATTTTTTATCATTTTGGCCTCAGGAGAGGGGTCCTGACGAATAAATCCAAGGGGTCCCTTGCGGAAAACAACTCTTTGTTTTCCTGGATAAAAGATGGTCTTCTTCTGCATTTTGGCCTAGTATGGAGCAAAAAAGGGTAGATCATGCGTTAAAAAAAATCTGAAAACCTTTTAAATATATTTTGCATAAGAGCTCAACTGATTATTCAACGTACTGATAGTTCAAAAAGTTTCTATTTAAGGAAACTAGCAGATTGACCTGCAGCAAGGAAACAAATATATTTTCCATTCTGTTCATTTAGCTCTAAACATCAAAAGGTGCTCAAATGCAGCTAAAGACAGGAAGGACATAAAATATAATGATTTATCCGTTTTTATTTACTTGTACTGCAATCAGATATCAGTGTTTCAACACAGTGTACTCTCTCTGATATTATTATTTTAATTATTATTACATTTTGGCAAAAATTGAAACAGAATCTATGATTGTGAAAAAAATGCTGACTTTATCCTCACTCTAATAAAAAACACTGAGCATAATCTGTGATCAATCAATCAATCAATCAATCACCTTTATTTAACCAGGTAGAGCCCGTTGAGATCGAGATCTCTTTTACAAGGGTGACCTGGTCAAGTGGTCAGCAGCACACGTCACAATATTCACAATATATGTGAATAAAACATAAAGTAATCCTGATCCTTAAAAGTTAGTGTTTTTTAGGCAGCGTTGCAACACTTACTTTTTAAGAAATCACCACAGTTTTATTGTAAAACACAGACACATAAACCACACATAAAACCATAATGGTTTTATTACTGGCCAACGCCAGACAAAGGAGCACACTGTGGTAGAAAGTAACGCTGCCATTACATGAATATATGTTCGGTCGGAAAAAAACGCGATCATGACGATAAACATGTTTCATATATTTATGTTTTGCCCTCAGCATAACTTACCTTTTAAATGTGAAGGATGCATGTAAAGATCGCTTTTCTTTAGTTTGTTTTCGCGTGTTGTCCATCTCGGGTCGAAATGTCATCACTTCCGGGTCATCACTTCCGGGTCGTCACTTCCGGGTCAGCCTCGTTAGGACATTCCCTTTCCGTGTGATTCTCTCGTTTGCTAAAGTGTTTCAGAAAATGTTAATTTGTTTCAGGAAAATGTTAATTTGTTTCAGAAAATGTTAAAGTGTTTCAGAAAATGTTAAAGTGTTTCAGAAAATGTTAATTTGTTTCAGAAAATGTTAAAGTGTTTCAGAAAATGTTAAAGTGTTTCAGAAAATGTTAAAGTGTTTCAGAAAATGTTAATTTGTTTCAGAAAATGTTAAAGTGTTTCAGAAAATGTTAAAGTGTTTCAGAAAATGTTAATTTGTTTCAGAAAATGTTAAAGTGTTTCAGAAAATGTTAAAGTGTTTCAGAAAATGTTAATTTGTTTCAGAAAATGTTAAAGTGTTTCAGAAAATGTTAAAGTGTTTCAGAAAATGTTAATTTGTTTCAGAAAATGTTAATTTGTTTCAGAAAATGTTAAAGTGTTTCAGAAAATGTTAAAGTGTTTCAGAAAATGTTAATTTGTTTCAGAAAATGTTAAAGTGTTTCAGAAAATGTTAATTTGTTTCAGAAAATGTTAATTTGTTTCAGAAAATGTTAAAGTGTTTCAGAAAATGTTAATTTGTTTCAGAAAATGTTAATTTGTTTCAGAAAATGTTAAAGTGTTTCAGAATTTGTTAATTTGTTTCAGAAAATGTTAATTTGTTTCAGAAAATGTTAAAGTGTTTCAGAATTTGTTAAAGTGTTTCAGAAAATGTTAATTTGTTTCAGAAAATGTTAAAGTGTTTCAGAATTTGTTAAAGTGTTTCAGAAAATGTTAATTTGTTTCAGAATTTGTTAATTTGTTTCAGAACTATTTGTTAAAGTGTTTAGCCTTATGTGTTAATGTGTTTTGCACCTCAGGGCCACCGTAGCCAACCCCCAAACATTCACTTAGAAAGAACTGAGAAAAACTTAACATAAGTAAAACGCCCCCAAAAGAAAATCCTATTCTTCGGATTATGAACTGTAGGTAATATAATATGCAACCCAAAACGTTAATCAAGCAGCAGAAAGAAAGTTTGGAGTGAGCGAGAAAATTTTGAGGGACTTGCTGAAAGCAAGATGGCCAGAGCTGGAGGAACAAGTGCACAAATGGGTGCTGGAAGAACGCGCTGTTGGGAGAGGCCTGCCGACGGTCCAGTTGCATCTCCACGCCATAGCTGTTGCCAAAAAGAGATAAATATTAATGATTTTGATGGCAGACCTTCTTGGCTTCATCACTTTATGCAATGCAACTGCCTCTCCATCAGAGCACAGACGTTGGTATGTCTTGCTTGTTGGACTTATTGGCTTTTTATGTTAATTAAACCTGTTCAGGATCCCTTGTAGAGCTGTCATTTCTAACCCAGGCCTGAAGCCCTGTCCAAATTCAGGCTGGGCCATAATAATGTGCTGGATGGGTGGGCTGCGTCGGTGCCAGGCTTTTGATTTTGTCAGATGACGATCCAATCATATGGCAACATGGCTTATCATACAATCACCAGCCGCACACTGCAATTTGATCGCATGCTGACCGGCCTTTAAAGAGGTAAAAACAAAGTTCAGTTAAGCTTCAAATGGGACTGCTGGTAGCGCCAGGCAGCGATCTATCGCCCAAATGGACATTCAGCCACGCGTGGCCGACAAACAGGTGAGATCCCACGGCAGACATGTCAGAGCAGGGTCCGTGTATGAATAATGCAGAATGCAGGCAGAAGCAAGGATTTAATGCACTTTG